>CM064525.1:10348302-10507637 GCA_032716605.1 Paralithodes platypus | reverse complement strand
TCCCTAGCAATCTCCCCTCTTTGTATCTCCTCTTCCATCATTCTACCTTTCGTCTCCCTCTAAAACTTCCCTATACATGCCCTACCTCCTCTCTTCCCAAAATCTACCTCTCCCCTCTTCCAAAAATCTACCTACATTCTCCCTCTCTCTCTGTACCTCATATCCCCCCTCATTCTCCATCTCAAAATCACCCCCCCCCCCCTCAAACTCTCTATCCCCATTCTAACTCATCACCTCTCTCTTTGCCCTCTATCTCTCTCTCTCTCTCTCTCTCTCTCTGCCTGGCAACGTCCCCTTTTCTCTCTTTACCTTTCCACCATTGCCCCTCATTCTTGGTAATACTCAGCCTAAACTAGCCTGGAAACGGGAGACATAATATTCCTCTCTATATGACTAGCCTCTTTCTTTATTTCCTTCTTTAATATTTTTCCCTTTATTTATATTCTCTTTGTACTCTAGTATATTTCCCCTCTATTAGCTCTCAATGTACCACCTCTCCTCTCACTCTTTCGCTTTATCTGTTCTATAAATTCCTTAACATAATACATAGGGAGCTACTGCAGAGAGAGAGAGAGAGGCGGGTTTTAGACAGTGCGGAGGGGAAAAGCGGTGCTCGGCTGGTGGCAACACTGTAGACTCCCCTCGTCTGGTCCAAGAGTTGCCAGACACCGCCACCACGCACAACACGCGCTTATCGATACTTTCCCCTCTCTCGCTCTTCTCTCTCTCACTCTCACTCTCTCTCTCTCTCTCTCAACCTGCTGTAAAATGTTTCTCTCTTTAATATCTCTCATTCACTGACATTTTCTCCTTTCACCAACCTTCATTTCCTCTTAAATGGCAGCTCTCTCTCTCTCATTCTTCGTGTTCTCTTACGTTCTCTATATGTGTTCTCTTCATTATTTCGGTTTCCCCTTCTTTCTTTCATACACTATTTTCTATTTTAACACCCTATTTTAACTATCTATCTACCAATCTAGTTACAGTATTATAACGTCTACTCCTTTATCTACCAAACTATCTATCTACCTATCTATTTACCATCCCGACTAACTCTCTATCTACTGCATCTATCTATTATCGCCGCCATGTAGATACTTTGTGTATAAATATCTATTCATCTTCTCTCCCCTCGCCTTCCCCTTTCCCTCTCCCTTCCAATCTATTCCCTTGTGTTCTGCCCTCATGACTTTGCTCTCTCTCTCACTTTCACTCACTCACTCTCACTCTCTCTCTCGCCCTTAGACATTTCCTAGTATGTCCTCTCTTTCGGTTCGTCTCTTCAGCATCCCTCCCTCTCTCTCTCTCTCTCACACTCTCTCTCTCCTACTCTTTTGTACTCTCACTCTCTCTCTCTCTTTCTCAGTAACTTTATCAGCCGCCTCTCACCTGCCCTCACACTCAGAGATGGAGAGAGACAGAAAGGGTGAGAAATGGTATGAGGGGGAAGTGATGAGTGGGAGGGGACGAAAAAAAAGAGGCACTCGTTGGCTACCTCTACATCCCCCCCCCCCCCCTTTCTCTCCCTCCCACACTCTCTCTCTCTCTCTGGTATATGCTTTCATCAGTTTATTCTAGTACATTGGGGTTTGTAATGGATGATTAATGTTAAGAACTTCTCTATAAAACAATCAAATAAAATCTCTCTCCCTCTCGCTCTCTTTGCTATTCTTTCCTTCGACTTCCCCTTACAATCAGGTTTGCTATCCCTAGTAGAAGTGCTGACCACCTCGCTGGGATCATAAGGTCTGTGTGGCCGCAGTATCTACGTAAAACCTATGTAAATATCTCTCTCTCTCTCTCTCTCTCTCTCTCTCTCTCTCTCTCTCTCTCTCTCTCTCTCTCTCTCTCAGAAGGTCGAGAATCTAGGAATACAAGGCAACACACTTAATTGGATAAGGAATTGGTTAAGCGAAAGAAAACAGAGAGTAATTATTAATGGAGTGGAATCAGAATGGACTCCGGTGACTAGTGGAGTCCCACAGGGTTCAGTTCTGGGCCCATTATTATTCATAATATATATTAATGATTTAGACAACGGCATTAATAACATAATTTCCAAATTCGCCGATGACACTAAAATAGGAAATGCAATAATATCAGAAAGCGATAGAAGTAGCCTGCAATCAGATTTAAACAAGATATCAGAGTGGTCAGAAAATTGGCAGATGCCCTTTAACGTAAACAAATGCCTGATACTACAAATAGGCTCCCGAAACAACAAATACGAATACCATATGAATGGAGAAAAGATAAAGAGCGTATCACAGATAAAAGACCTAGGAGTGCTTATCAATGAAAATCTAAAATCTACAAGCCAATGCACCGCAGCATCTAACAAAGCAAATAGAGCGCTAGGTTTCATTAAAAGAAATTTTCATTGTCATAGTAAAGACATAGTTGTACCACTATATAAAAGTATTGTGAGGCCACATCTGGAGTATGCTGTGCAGTTTTGGTCTCCCTACTTAAAAAAAGACATAGAGAAACTAGAATCCGTTCAGCGTAGAGCAACAAAGTTAATCCCTTCCCTTAGAAATAAGCCATACAATGAGAGATTAAGAGAACTCGACCTGTTTTCGCTTAAGAAACGGAGAATAAGGGGACAGCTGATAGAGTGTTTTAAGATACTAAAAGGATTTAGTAACGTAAATTCTAATAATCTATTTAAGATAGCCAAAGAAGGTTCCACAAGAGGAAACAAATTAAAACTAACAGGCAGGAAAGCGAACCTAGACATAACTAAAAATTTCTTCACCCACAGTATTATTAATGAGTGGAATAAGCTCCCTAATGAAGTTATTGACAGTGACTCGATATACACATTTAAAAAAAGGTTAGACACATATCACAGAAAAGTTGGTCTGCAGTAGAAGCTGATCACTGATAAGAGAACCTGGCGGAAATGAAAACGTTTTCAGTTGGAAGAGGGGAAAAAAAAAAAAAAAAAAGTGAAGGTGTGCATGCCTTTTCCTTTCCATTTCTAACTATACTATAAATTCCTTCAGGCGATTTCCAAGCCCTGCAAGGTTATTCACTTCTAACTATTTTCATGTACGGCATATTGCCGGAGGGAGCGGAGGGTGGGGAGAGAGCCTTCATCTTTGCTATCCTTTCCTTCCACTTTCTCTTAGGGTTGCTATCTCTATTAGGATTAAGTCCTGGTCACCTCGTAGGGATCGTAAGATCTGTGTGGCCAGTGTATCTATGTAAATATATGTAAATCTATGTAAATCTCTCTCTCTCTCTTTCTCTCTCTCTCTCTCTCTCTCTCTCTCTCTCTCTCTCTCTCTCTCAAGCTGCTGTAAAATGTTTCTCTTTAATATATTTTACTCATTCTCCTACACATTCCCCTTCTTTCATCAACCCTCATATTCTTTCTCTCTCTCTCTCTCTCTCTCTCTCTCTCTCTCTCTCTCTCTCTCTCTCTGTGTGTGTGTGGGAAACAAGTAGGTAGACTAGGAGGCCTACTCATTGAAGTAATTAAAACCCTAAATTGGTTTATCCACGGTAGACCAACTAAAGAGGCTTAGCTCATTATATATGCACCATGTAATCTCGGTTGGTAGAAAGGTAAGAAGAGTTTTAATTAAGAAAGCAAATGTGGACACCTTTTCACATATAATAATTGTCTGCCCTACCTGGAATAAACTTGCCTCCAAAGGTGCAAATAGTTGTTAAGGGGGGATGGGCGTATTTATTAAGGGGGGATGGGCGTATTTATTTGCTCATTTATGTATCGTTTTAATATTTTGTTTTAGTGTCCTCGCTAGACCTCCATCAAGCTTAAGAAATCACCCCCAAGACCCTCCTTCAAGATAAATTTGTACATTTTTCGATAGAAAAATGTCCTGGCCGAAGGCCGGTTCCTCTTAAATAGAGGCTCGCTATCGCTCGCAAGGAATATATCGACACCTAAATGACACAGTCTTAATATTGACCAAAAATGGGGCGAACGTCTTAAAATCTGAAAACTAATGGGGCTAAACATGAGGATGAAGGGGACCAGAAAAATTACTCATCTCCCCTTAAGTAAAGCGGTTTGAAACTTAATGTACTGAACTATTCACTGTTTCTCGTTTCGTCTAGAACTAATGAATGACAAGTTCTTCAAAAATAATAATTAATCTTAGTCACACACACACACACACACACACACACACTCACTCACACATACACACACTCTCTCTCTCTCTCTTTATCTCTCTCTCTCTCCACCTCCGCCACCTTCCCCAGACAGAGGGGTGGGGGGAGAGAGACACAGGGAGGTGAGAGGGGAAGAGAATAGATCAAGATGAGGGGCAATCCTGAGTAAGGGAAATTTCGAGAAGAGGGAGGAGGGGGGGGGGGGGGACACTTTGAGTTCATTTCGAGACGAGGGACAATTATTAAGGGGAGATAAGTTGTTTTTCTAGGCCCCCTTCTCCCTCATGTTTAGCAGCATTAGTTTACAGATATTCAAATGTTTGCCCCATTAGTTTGTCGATTTTAAGACCTTTCGCCCCATTTATTTGTCAATATTAAGATCTTTCGTGCTATTTAGGTGTCGATTTTTCCTGGCGAACGATAGTGAGCCTGTAATGTTGGTGCAAGACCTGGACATTTTTCTACCGAAACATGTACCGTAGCCTACAAATTAATCTACAAGGGGGATCTAATGGATGATTTTTAAAGTTTGATGGAGGTCTAGGGAGGAAACTAGAAAAATAATGAATACATGAACAAAACATCGACCAAATAATGAACCATCCCCCCCTTATAATAATGAACCATCCCCCCCTTATAATGAACCATCCACCCCCTTATAATGAACCATCCCCCCCTTATAATGAACCATCCCCCCCTTATAATGAACCATCCCCCCCTTATAATGTAAAACTTGCAAAACCAACAAACCAAAACAGGAACCGCACAATATATAGACAAAAGAACTTATCTAAATAACTGTGCAAAAGTTTGAGAAAATGGGAAAATTCGAAACAAGGAGCAAAAGGACAATTTTGAGAAGAGGGGGGATATAGAGGAGATAGGAAATTTCAAGACGAGAACATTTCAAGAAAAGAGGAAATTCCAATAGGGGAAATTTCAGGAATACGGGAAATTTCCAGAATAAGGGACATTCTCAAGAAAAGGAGAAACTTCAAGAAAGTAGGACATTTCGAGAAAAGGGGAAGTTTTAAGAGGGTAAATTTCGAAACGAAGGAACATTTCGGGGAGAGGGGAAGGGGAGGGGGGGGAATCTGCGAAGACAAAGTATGAGGGGAAATCTGAGAGGAGAGAAAAAAAAAGAGATTATGCAAGAATAAGAGGAAATAAAGAGGGGAAATCCGATCAAATACACGAGGGAAATTTGACAGGATAACAAAAAAGAGAATATACAAGAAAATGAGGAAATAAAGAGGGGAAATCCGATCAAATATAAGAGGGAAATTCGAGAGGGAGAACCTGAGTGATGAAGTAAGGAAAATATGAGAACAATATATGATAAACATATTGTAAATAGGAAGAGGGGAAATATGACAGAAGAGGTGAAATAGGGAGAAAAGAAAGAGGGAAAATCAGATAACATAATGGAGAAATAAGAAAAAAAATAAAATTAGAAAAAACGAAATAATGTGGTAAAAGAAGACGTAACTAAAGAGAGGAAATCCTAAAAACAAAGAAGGGGGAAAAAAAACAGAAAATAAAAAGCAGAAACCAAAGATAACAGAAGGAACGAAAAGAAGCTATTAAAGGGGAAGGGTTAATTTATTGGTCGATTAATACATTTAATTATAAATTGTTAGTTTCCTCCCTAGACCTCTATCAAGCTTAAAATAACATCCCATCTCCCTTCAAGATAGATGAATTTGTACATTTTTCGGTAGAAAAATGTCCCGGCTGTAGGCTGATTCCTCCTAAATAGGCCTACAGGTTCGCTATCACTTGCCACGAAAAAATTGAATCCTAAATTGCACGAAGATCTTAGTATTGATAAATAAATGGGGCGAAAAGTCTTAAAATCGCCAAACTAATGGGCAGAACGTCTTTGAATCTGAAAACTAATGGGGCTAAACATGAGGGACAAGGGGGGCCAGAAAAAAATAATATCTCCTTAAGTGGAAATCTGAGCCAAGAAAAAACGAGAAATCCAAGAAGATAAAACGGGAAATTGGAGAAGTGAAAAATTAGGGGAATTTGAGAAGAGAAAACTTTGAAATCCTTGACCAAAGAAAACGGAATTCGAAAAAAAAAATCCCAGAAGATAACGAGATAAAATTTGAGAAGTTAACCCTTAAAAAGATACGATGACGCTTTTCTGTCCTATTTTCTGGTTATTTTTAGACGATTTTATTCATATTAGGAAGCGTACGGTATGTAGAAGTCAAAGGGTTAATTTCAAATTCAGAAAAGAAAGATAGATAAGGAGAAAGACGAGATGAATGGGTAGACAACATGAAAAGGGACAAATGAACGCGGAAAGAGAGACAAGATACAATGAGAGATAAGATGAGATAGGAAAGTTATATGAAAGGCTGAAGACAAACGAACGAGGAAAGATACAATGACAGATGAGATAGTAAAGTTATTAATAGGTACTTGGATATAGATAGATAGATAAGTAGTCAGATTTTTTTTTTAGAAGGATAGATACAGAGAAAGATGAGATTAAAGAGAGGATAGAAACGATGCAATGAGAGAGAGAGGAAAGATAAATGATACAATGAGAGATGAGGTGAGATAGGAAAGTTATATGAAAGGCTGGACACAAATGAAGCTAGAGGGAGATAAAAGGGGTGAGAGGGATGACAGAGAGGGACCAATGAATTATTCTGTTCAGACACTACAGGTACTACAATGTTATCATAGTTCCCCCTCTCTTTAACCAGTCTCTCTCTCTCTCTCTCTCTTACACACACACACACTATCTATCTATCACTATATTTGTCAATCCAGCTACCTCTAACCCACCCCCACAAAAAAATATATCTCTCTCTCTGTGTCTCTGCCCCCCCCCCACCCCCCACCCCCTCTCTCTTCGGTATATCCCCTCAGTTTCCGTCAATATTTACCCTCAGGCAACTCGGTCGTATCAGTACCTTGTATTATTATTATCCAGTAGCCCCCCCCCCCCCTCTCTCTCTCTCAATCCTGGTGACCTTATTACCAAAAAGATATAGACAAGCTAGAACGAGTTCAACGTAGAGTTACCAAATTGATACCTAGCCTAAAGAACAAACCATACGAGGAGCGTATTAGAGAATTCAATCTATTTCCTTTAACCCAGCGCAAATTAAGGCGACTTAATTCAAGTGTTTAAAATCATCAAAGGCATCGACAATATGAACTGTAGTAAATACTTCACTATCGATCAATCTAATTTCACGCGGGGAAACGGTTGCACAATTATTGGTAAAACTTTTAACTCACACGAATCTAAGAATTTCTTCTTCAATCGAGTTGTCAACTTGTGGAATGGGCTTCCCCGAGACGTTATAGACTGCAGCACCGTTGATTCATTTAAACTTCGCCTAGACAAATATCTCGCATCAAACCTGCGACTGACTGCGTTTGTAAATGAATAACTTTATTTTATCCCCCCCTCAGTTACTAACCCATCTGTCCCCTACTAACTTCCTAATCCTGCCAGGGCAGTAGTTCCCTTTCCAATGTTCCCTTACCCACTCTAATCCACTGTTTGGACACTTGATCCTCAGTGTTTTGGAGGACAAGCAGCCTAAGAACATAAGAACATAAGAACATAAGAAAATGGGAGTCTGCAGAAAGCCGATTGGCCTAAGCAAGGCAGATCCCTGTCCCACACAACCCCAATTACAAAGCCCAATTATAGGCTCAACACTCTAATACCTTGAGGATCATCTTACCAAACCGGTTAGAGATTAACGCAGGATTACGGGGGTCTGCAGAGCGCTGATTGGCCCAACCCGGCTGATCCCCCTTCACACCCAACCCTTCTCGTCCATATGCTTATCCAATTTTTTCTTAAAGCTCCCTATCGTTCTTGATCCCACTATATCACTTGGTAGCCTATTCCACCCATCTGACTTGGTACCATTTATGCTGACTCTCTGTTTCCTACCAATTAGCCATGACCTAATCCATCCCAACAACGACCCTCCTATTCCATGTGCCTCAACCTTTCTCATCAATCTCTCATGAGGGACTCTGTCGAAAGCTTTACTGAAATCTAAATATATAATATCATATGACTTGTCACTATCTACTGCTTCATATACCTCTGAGAAAAAGCTAAGCAAATTAGTAAGGCAAGAACGTCCCTGAGTGAATCCATGCTGAGAAGAATTTATTAAGTTAAATTTTACTAAGTGGCTTCTAATTTTCCTAGCAATAATGGACTCTAGCAACTTTCCTATGATTGATGTGAGACTAATGGGACGGTAATTGGATGCTATCGATGCTAGAAGGGTCACTAGACCTGTTGTTGCTTGATTTCCTTTGTACTTTGTACTCACACTTCCCCGAGATGTTATAGACTGCAGCACCATTGATGCTTGTAAACTTTGCCTAGACAAATACCTTGAATTTAATCCGCGACTGACTGCATTTGTAAATGAATAACTGTTTTCCCCTCAAACTCATCAAGGATTATTGCGTATATAAATTACTAAGATTATAATTATACTCTCTTTTCCCTAGACACACGAAAGATCACTATAATATGTTATGTTACTAACCCAACTGTCCCCTACTAACATCTCTTAATCCTGCCACGGACATTAGTTCCAGGGCAGTACTTCTCTCTCTTTCTTTCTCTCTCTGTGGTGGGTGGGGAGAGAGCCTTCTGCTTTGCTATCCTTGCCTTCCACTTTGTAGCATATTCTATTTTAGCATTAAGTCCGGACTGCCTATAAGTGTAGTCTGTGTATATATGTAACTATATGTAACTATCTATCTCTCCCCTCCCCCCTGGGTGTAATCAGAACGAGTGGTAAACAAACCAACATTGACTTAGCAGGTGTGAAGTGAACACCGAGGAGAGCAGAAAAACACGGGGTTAATGATTTATATGCAGAAAGGGAGGGTGGGATATTAGTTGACGAGAAAGGAGCAAAGAAAATGAAAAAACTATAATTTGGATAACTAAATGGTCAAAATACGCACGCACACACGCACGTACACACACACGCACGCACGCACGCACGCACGCACGCACGCACACACACACCACATAAGTAACATACACACAAACACACAATTAACAGACACACACAAATACAGACACTCACACACCCAAGTACATACACAAGTAACGTTTGCCATGCGTCATTATTAAAACTTCCGCTTCTCTTAAGATTACACTTAATACAATCTCGCCTAGAGTTCTAAAGGAAGCTAAGGATGAGCTCTCTAAACCACTGACATTACTATTCAATAAATCCTTGCAGTCTGGAACTATGCCCGATCAGTGGAAGCTAGCCAACGTAACACCGATATTCAAAAAAGGCAGCAAATCCCTACCCAGTAACTATCGTCCAATTAGCTTAACCTCAGTTGTATGTAAAATGCTAGAAACGGTCATACGAGACAGACTCGTAAATCACTTAGAGGAAAATAACATACTTAAAGATACTCAACACGGCTTTCGTAAAAAACGTTCCTGTTTAACAAACCTCTTAGACTTCTTCCACGATATCCTCAACCTCTACGATGAGAGTAAAGCTGTAGATATTATATACCTTGATTTTCAAAAGGCCTTTGACAAAGTTCCCCACAAACGTTTACTGCTAAAACTAAAAGCGCATGGAATACAAGACGGTGTGTTGAAATGGATAGAAAATTGGCTCAGCGACAGAAAGCAAAGAGTAGTCATATCAGCGCTCTGCAGACCCCCATAATCCTGCGTTAATCTCTAACCGTTTTGGTAGGATGATCCTCAGGGTATTAGAGTGTTGAGCCTATAATTGGGCTTTGTAATTGATTTGGGGTTGTGTGGGACAGGGATCTGCCTTGCTTAGGCCAATCGGCTTTCTGCAGACTCCCATTTTCTTATGTTCTTATGTTCTTAAACGGTAAGGCATCAAAATGGACCAATGTAAGTAGCGGGGTACCCCAGGGATCGGTACTAGGACCAATTCTCTTTCTAATTTACATCAACGACATAGATGAGGGTCTCACCTGTACAATCTCAAAATTTGCTGACGATACAAAAATTGCAAATAGCGTACTCTCAAAAGAACAAGTTGACGATATGCAACACAATCTAGATAAATTGTCATGTTGGGCCCAAATTTGGCAAATGAGTTTCAATGCGGATAAATGTAAAGTACTACATATCGGATACCTAAATGAGAAAGCAAACTATTCGATGAATGGCACTCAGCTTAAGAATGTAAACAGAGAAACCGATCTGGGAGTAACAATATCGAGTAACCTAAAACCGAGTCAACAATGTTCAGAAGTTGTTAAGAAGGCAAACAAAATAATTGGCTTTATAGGCAGGTCATTTGAGCATAAATCCAAAGAAGTTATCCTAACCCTTTACAATTCATTAGTCCGCCCTCTTCTGGAATACTGCGTTCAATCCTTGTGCCCTTATTACCAAAAAGATATAAACAAGCTAGAACGAGTTCAACGTAGAGTTACCAAAATGATACCTAGCCTAAAGAACAAACCATACGAAGAGCGTCTTAGAGAATTAAATCTATTTCCTTTAACCCAGCGCAGATTAAGAGGTGACTTAATTCAAGTGTTCAAAATCATCAAAGGCATCGACAATATGAACTGTAGTAAGTACTTCACTATCGACCAATCTAATTACACGCGGGGAAACGGTTGCAAAATTATTGGTAAATCTTTTAACTCCCACGAATCTAAGAATTTCTTCTTCAATCGAGTTGTCAACTTGTGGAATGGGCTTCCCCGAAACGTTATAGACTGCATCACCGTTGATTCATTTAAACTCCGCCTAGACAAATATCTCGCATCAAACCCGCGACTGACTGCGTTTGTAAATGAATAACTTTATTTTATCCCCCCCTCAGTTACTAACCCATCTGTCCCCTACTAACTTCCTAATCCTGCCACGGACATTAGTTCCAGGGCAGTATTTCCCTTTCCAATGTTCCCTTACCCACTCTAAACCACTGTTTGGACACTTGATCCTCAGTGTTTTGGAGGACAAGCAACCTAGAAGGGTCACTAGATCTGTTGTTGATTGATTTCCTTTGTACTCCTTTGTACTTTGTACTTACTATAACTTTTTGAGAAGCTGTCTGCGAAATGTTGTCAATAAAGTGCTCCTCCTCATATGGTGTTTATATTCATTCTGTCAACTTTTCTGAATTATTTCAACATAATTATACAGGTATATAGTTACTCTCTCTCCCTCATTATATGGCATGTTAAATACAGATTACCAAGTCACCCAATTCCCTCACCCACCTCTCTACTCTACTCTACTCTCTCTCTCTCAGTGACCGAGAGACAAATTAATCCCCAGCCAAAACTGACAAACACACTAACGAACAAAAGGAAGCACCACGCAAACAAAAGCACACACACACTGACACACACACACACAGAGGGACCTCTCACATACACCCACACACAGGCATATCTCACATACACGATTATACACACATTTCCACACAAAAAAACACACCTCACACACACTCTCTCTTTCTCACGCACACACACACACACACAGACCTCTCACATTCACCCACACACAAGCATATCTCACATACACGATTTTACACCCACCTCCACACAAACAAACACTTCACACATTTTTCTCAAACACAAGAGTCGCAGATATACAGTAAACCCACCAACCCAAAATCACATTCAATCACACCCGCACACTCACATATCTATCTCCCCACACAGACACACCCACACATATATTTCCCTCAAGCACACCCACACATATATCTCTCACAAGCACACACCCACACATATATCTCCCACAAGCACACACCTACACGTATATCTCCCACAAGCACACACCCACACATATATCTCCCACAAGCACACACCCACACATATATCTCCCACAAGCACACACCCACACGTATATCTCCCACAAGCACACACCCACACATATATCTCCCACAAGCACCCACACACACACATATATCTCCCACAAGCACACACCCACACATATATCTCCCACAAGCACACACCCACACATATATCTCCCAAAAGCACACGCACACACACACATATCTCCCACGAGCACACACACCCACACATATATCTCCTACAAACACACACATATCTCCCACAAGCACACACACCCACACATATATCTCCCACACACACCCACACATATATCTCCCACAAGCACACACCCACACATATATCTCCCACAAACACACACCCACACATATATCTCCCACACATATATCTCCCACAAGCACACACCCACACATATATCTCCCACAAGCACACACCCACACATATATCTCCCACAAGCACCCACACACACACATATCTCCCACAAGCACACACCCACACATAT
This sequence comes from Paralithodes platypus, assembly GCA_032716605.1. Taxonomy (NCBI): domain Eukaryota; kingdom Metazoa; phylum Arthropoda; class Malacostraca; order Decapoda; family Lithodidae; genus Paralithodes; species Paralithodes platypus. The sequence goes on along the minus strand of CM064525.1, from coordinate 10,495,153 downwards.
ATCTCCCACAAACACACACCCACACATACTGTATATCTCCCACAAACACCCACACCCACATACTGTATCCCAGACTCCTACATATATCTCCTTCAAGCACAAACCCACACATATATCTCCCTCCAGCACCCACCCACACATGGCACATATACCCCCCCCCCCCTCCCCTTCCCGTCACACAGACAATGAGTCATCAACATGGCGGACCCCAGATGACGTAAGAATAGAATATTTTGACAGGCGTCGGCATGGAGAGAGGAGAGGAGAGAGGAGGGAAGGTGATGAAGACAGAGGAAAGGGGTGAGGAGGGGTTAAAGGAGAGAGAAGATACGGGAGGGGAGGGGAGCAGAGAGATGAGAGCATGGAATATAGAAAAGAAGATGGGAGGGGTTAAAGAGAAGAGAGACGGGAGGAGACGGGGGAAGAGAAGAGAAGAGAAGAGAAAAGGGAAAATGAAGAAGAGAGAGGAGAGGAGATGAGAGGGGTTAAAGGGGAGACGGGAGGAGAGGGGTGAAGAGAGAAGAGAAGATAAGGGAAGATGAAGAAGAGAAAGAAAGGGGAACGGGACGGGAGGGGTTAAAGGGGAGAGGAAAGACGGGAGGAGAGGTGGGGGAGGAGAGAAGGTAAGATGAAGAAGAGAAAGAAAGGGGGACGGGATGGGAGGGGTTAAAGGGGAAAGGAAAGATGGGGGAAGAGGGAGGAGAGGTGGAGATGGAAGAAAGAAGAGGAGAAATGAGAAGAGATGGGAAAAGGACGACAAGAGAAGGAAGGTGTGAAGAGTTACAGAGGAGAGGAAATATGGGAGGAGAGAGAGGAAGAGCAGAGGTGAAGAGAAAAGACAAGAGAAATTATAGGAAAGTGGAGAAGAGAGAGATGAAGAAGGGTGGGAGGGGTTAAGGGGGAGAGGAGAGATGGGGGAAGAGCAGAGGTGGAGATTGAAGAGAAAATAGGAGACACGAGAAGCGAAGGGAAAATTAAGAAGAGAAAGGAAGGGGGACGGGAAGGAGGGGTATAGAGTAGAGGGAGAAAAGCAAAGGTGGGGATCGAACAGAGAAGATGAGACGACGAAACGGGAGGAAAGAGAAGAGGAGACCAGCGAATAAATGAGAACACAAAGAAGATGAGAGGAAGGGGAACTAGTATAGAAAAGAGGAGAGGGATAGAAGAGAGAAAAGAAAAAGGGGTAAACGGAGACGAGAAGAAGAGGACGGGAAGGGTGGAGTAAATAATTTTAATAAAAGAGAAGATGGGAGAAGAAGGGAGCAAGAGAGAAAATGGGAGCACAGAGGAAGAGAGAAGAGCAAAGACAAGACATTATAATAAAAGAGAGGAAGAGGAAGGGAGAGGCGAGCAGGAGAGAAGGGGAAAGAACAGACAAGAGCAGAATGAAGAGGAGAGAAGAGTTGGGAGGGAAGAAGGAAAAGAATGGCGGAGAGGAAAGAAGAGAAGAAACGAGAGGAGAGGAAATGGGAGATGAGAGAAAGGGAGAGAGTAGACACAAAGAAGAAAATAAGAAGAGATAAAGGAAGAGGAGACGGAGGAGTGAAAAACAAAAGTTCGGAAGGAAAGGTGTAATAGAGAGAAGACCAGAGAAGCAAGTGATGGAAGAGAGATGAACAAAAATTAAGAGAAAAGAGGAGAGGAGAGGAATGTGGAGAGAGAGAGAGGAGAAATGGGAAAGAAGAGAGAGAGAGGGGGGGACGTACGTAGAGGTGAGAAGGGAAAGTGTGAAAATGAGAGAAAAGAAGAGCAGGAAGTTGGGAGAGGAGAGATAAGGAGATTAATTAAAGAGAACAGAGGCAAAGATAAGGGAGAGGAGAGGAGAGGAAAATGCATGATGTGAGGAGATTGACAAAATAATACATTAAATAAAAGAAAGCAGACGACAATATGAGAAGCAAAAGAAACAAGGAAATAATAATAAACAAATATTGACAAATACAATACAATAAATTATTAGAAGAAACGAAGAGAGTATATATTTAAGGTAGGACTTGTATATACAGTAAAGGAAAAAATAGCATAGAGAAAATATGAGCTAGATGATGAAAGATAGATAGAGAGAGAGAGATTATTTGAGTGCAGATGAGTTTTATATGGACAAACAAAAATAGTTAATACAAGATTCTGTTAATAATAGCAATTAGCAAAACACAAATACTCTACAGTATTACCCACAATGTCTTAAAAATGAGAGAGAATCTCCTAAATACAAATGCTGTGCCAGGTTTTCTATCATATCTATTTCTTTGTTGGGTGACTAAAGTAAATTACAGAAACTGCACCCCTTTCTACAACATTCCTCAGTGTTGGTGGGTTAGTTTTGAGAGGCAATTGAGCTTAGATAACAAAATAACGAAACACACACACACACAAAGTACTGTTCTCCCAGAGATGACCTCGATAGGTAGGCTATCAGTTGTATTTTGTAATGTGGAATATAAGTAGGTAGGCTACCAGTGGCATTTTGTAATGTGGAATATAAGTAGGTAGGCTACCAGTGGCATTTTGTAATGTGGAATATAAGTAGGTAGGCTATCAGTGACATTTTGTAATGTGGAATATAAGTAGGTAGGCTACCAGTGGCATTTTGTAATGTGGAATATAAGTAGGTAGGCTACCAGTGGCATTTTGTAATGTGGAATATAAGTAGGTAGGCTACCAGTGGCATTTTGTAATGTGGAATATAAGTAGGTAGGCTACCAGTGGGATTTTGTAATGTGGAATATAAGTAGTTATGTATAAATTGATACAATAAACTGAATAAAAACTTAACTAGCTATAGACTTCCATGTGCAATAATGGTAGCAACTCTGTTTACTGTGACTCAGCCTCTCTCTTACTGAAACACTCACAACTTAATGCCTTCAGTACATGATATGTTGTATTTCTTCATTCTATTATGGCTACCATTAGATTAGATTATTAAGCTTAGGAAGGACCTGTGGGATCCAATGGGTTAATTAATTTAGTTTGTACCCTGCCTCTTATACCTAGAGTTGAATAAATCCATCTACAGTATTGTTGTCCAGAATTAAATAAAAATTACACCTTGATATTGATGGTGTAAACTGTCAACCCATAACTCCCCAACCACCTCAAACAAGGAGAGTGAGACTGTTTTTCTCACCAACTGTGGGATTCAATAGAAATATTCCAAGTATGCACCCTTTAGCTTCAAGAATATTATATATGTGAAGGTGAAACCAAACAACACAACTAGGATCAAGATTGTGGTGATGGGCTGGTCTATCAGAGTGAGAGCTGAGCAATCTCTGCCATACCCATAGCTTACTCTGACTGTTCCTTTAACTTATATATTTTCTAGATCTCAAGTGACGGCGTCTCTTCCGTGGATTGACCTCCCAATCTACCAAGATTGGAAGCCAAAGCGTCACATTTTTCCTTTGCCCCTCAACTTTCTCTTCATAATTGCTGAGGGGCACAGGGCCCTGGGTGGGGCTTTGGTTTCCCGGGCGTTTCCGCACCCTCCTCAGCTCCCCGCCATGGAGTGGCTTCGGTCACCCAGGCTTTATTGTGGTCGGCGGGGAGGGTTCTGTGGGGGCACTCGGTTATGGCCTTGGAATTGCTCGGGGCCTTGGGGCTGTTCGGCCAGGCAGCTTGGGGAACAACAACAACAACAACTAGGATCAAGATCTGATGCACCACAACCATTGGTCTACACTTCACACATCATCATGCAACTGACACAACCTTAAATGATATCTACTACAAACCGAAGATGATCGATAAGAAACTCCATTGCCATTTTCATTCCAAGTAAAGTTTCTACAAGAACTTCTATATTTATAGGAAGAACCTATGACAAAGATCCTTTCAGCAAAGCCAGGAAAGGGAACACTTTCCAACCTTGACCTACAACTTAGCATTAAGGCAAGGGCATGAGTGGAGGCAAGATGAAAGCTGAACTAATGAACTGGATTTATACCAATGATAAAGATGAACACAGTTGGAGGCACTAGTCCATAGAAGGCCATCAAGGCCGGGGCACCTGGATACAGTACCGGTACCAGAAGCAAGTACTGTACACATCAGTGCACAAAAACTGTTGGTTCGTTGGTTCTTTCTGCAAAACCAAAAGATATGCCTATAAGAGCACTTGATATTCAGACTGTAAAACAATGTATTGGTGAGAAGCATATAGAAGCATGATTCCTCTTGAGCACCAACACTGCTGCACAGTTCCTAGAAAGAAAAATAGTTCTACCCTAGACTGCAAATACAGCAGTCCTTCATGTAAACCTGCGTTCCAGGAAAAAAACAATTTATAGGAAGATGCTCCATCAAGATAAAAGAGCTCAATAGCTGAGTAGGCATTCAAGGAGTTTTGAAAATCTTACTCAGGGAACTGGAAAAGACACGATGACTGAACATGATACATAAACTACCTGCATAAGGAAAACAAGGCTATTTTTGCAAGCATCTCTCTTCAGTCCTATAAGTAAATACGATGAGGACTACATGACCAATAAAAAGGCAAACCTCCATCACTACCTAAAAAAGATGGAGTTTAGAAAACAGGAACAATTGGAAGCTCATGTACTTATTTCTTCAACTAATTTTGCATCTGATATACTGTACTGTACACGGTTTGAGTCGTTGGGTGGCAAGACGGAATCGATGATGTTTTCCCCAGATGAACAGCTTCATAGTGATCAGGAGTTGGGGGTCTGTTAGGCCTTTGCTCCCTGCTACAGTGGTGTTTTGAGTACAGACTCCCCGGGTGCAGCAGCATCCTCGCTCCCCTGTCCATGCCAGCCTGATGATGTCTCCCTTGCCATTGTTCCCTCAGCGGTGCTGCCTGACCCTGTGACCTGCTCTTCTGCTCTCCCCTTGAACCCTTCAGTGTGCCATTTGTCAGCTATGCCTCACCTGCTGCTTCTTCATCGGCTAGTATCACTGGTGTCTCCTTCCAATAACTTTTGGATGCCATGCTTGAAAAGGGTGCCTTCTTCTGTGATGTCGCTCTGGCTCATTGCCTGAGGAGCCACCAAGCTGTTCTATGGCCTGTTGACTTTGGTGGATTTATTGATGATGTGGCTTGCGATTGTGTGTGTGTACTCTGTTCTTGCTAGGGTACTTGTAACAGCCCTTTATACTAATTTTACAGTTTATGGCCTCTTGCAAATTTGGCAATGCTAGAGCAGGTGACATTGTTGCTTGAGGTGCCCTTCAATTCCAGAGATCAAGTACAAGACAACACAACCTCTCCATGTCTGAACTGTTAGATAGAAAGTGCAAAAAAATTCCTGATGCAACAGAACCTATAGTTGTATGATGTTAGAATCTTGCTTGTTCGGTAATACAGAGTGACATACTGTATACTACTGTATACCAGTTTGGACCTGCATACAGTATATCTATACATCTACTTAGCTCAACTGAGTAAGCTACCTTGATAGGTTCATTGGTTAAATCTTCCAATTGTAGATTGGAGAAGTCATTCTCGAAGCTCCCTTATACTGTACATGCTTATATATCTAATAATACTATGCGAGTAATGATGACTCTAATATCTAATTGTTATGCCCAGATCTCCGGAACTACAGAGACAGTCTTCAGTGGCAGTATCAGTCGATAAAGAGGATTTACATCAGTCAGCCAAGGAACAATCACAAGTGGGGCCGCTTTCTACGATGTCTGGAGCACGGCCATATTGTTTAGCAGAGCAGCGGCACATACCTAAGCCGAACGAGTCTATCAAAACGACTGGCACCACCACAAGTGCCAGTAGTCCTGGGGCTTTCTTCCCCACACTTCCACCACCAGCGAGGCAGACAGACACCGGATGACATACTGTACTCGGGAGAGAGAGTATTAGACAGAGCACACCAATGATGAATAGGTGGAAATCTCACCACCTTGGCTCAGCGAGTACCTCTCTTAAGAAACACTTAACGGCTACCTGCCTCGAGTCACACTCAGCGTCTACCTGTCCTGAGGCAAGTACAGCAGCTACCTGCCCTGTACTAAGCTTACCAATTACCTACAATATTGTGAGCCACACTCAGTGGCTATCTGCCCTGGGGAAAGTTCAGCAACTACCTGTCCTGAACAACACTCACCGATTACCTATCGTGAGGCACCCCAGCTGACCAGTAATGAGAAACAAACGGACACGAGAAAGGAAGAAGATACCAGAGGAAACCCCATTTCTTCTTCCCTTTGCTCACCTGTTAAGATCCATTTACCTACTACTATACTCCAAGGATATCACTAGAGTTTGAATTACAATTACTATGATGCTTGTTGTTCCCTCTTAGCCAGGATCCCTACCTAACGTAAAGCTAAAACAGCCCTCATGCTATATTTGCCGTTTGCCTGATATACTTGTACAGTATCTCAGATTTCCGTTGGATATTTTCCACCAGTGCCTATCGAGATATATTATATTTCACTTACAGTAATAATGCCTCCTCACAACACCCACTTGCAAATATAACAACACTCATCTAACTCCATTCACTCCCCGAGACATTCGCTATCTCTAAGCAAGTTCTATTCGGCTTGTTAAACTTAAGATATTGTCAGGAAAGTACGATGAGGATGTGTGTGAAGGTATCTTCTTGATGCGGGAGGGAACAAGAACGAGAGTACACTCTAAGAAAATTTACAAAGAAAGAAATAGGCTTGAGAAGGCAAAGAACTCATTTTGTGATAGTGGTAAATGAGTGGAACGCACTGCCCCAGTATGTAGTCGATTCCGAATCAATAAGGGAGTTTGAAAGTAATCTTGATAAAGCATGGGGAAGACAAGATTTGAAGTTTGATTATAAAACAAAAATACAGAATAGTAAAAATGTTGCGTCTGCTACTGCCGCCGCCAACACCGTGAACGACCGCAGCAGTGCAAGTACTGGTACTGAGCTGGATACACAGGCATAGTTTGCCTTTTTCCAGAGGATCTACTGTAAGAAACTGTAAGAATATGCTTATTGTAAAGTTTTGTAATTGCCAATCATATCGTATCTCACGTTCACTCGTCTTACGATTACTTTTGTCTTATTAATAAACTCGCATAAACTGTATACGTATTTCTGTTCTAACATCTAAGTACCTCCATTATTATAATGTAAAACTTGCAAAATAAACAAACTAAAACTGGGATGATACAAGATAAATGCAAAAAACTTATCAAAATCGCTATGTGGAAACAACGCTTAATAAAATAAAATGTTGAAATAAAAGAACACAATCCACCACATAGGGTGCGCAAATTTGTTTCCCAAGTAAACTGATCGCACATATAACAATGCACTGTCGTCACGTTCAAGGAATTAGTCAATTTGGGAAGTCGGGGACGTTCTGGTAAATTTGACTAAACTCTGCATGAATAAAGAAACTACATTAACCCTTCTTTAGCGGCCTATGCGGTTTATTTATATGTACCGCCCAGCGGGGTGTTTTTAGCCAAAATAGGGCTGTTTACGTGATCATTTTCATGCCTAAATAAGACCCAGAACGTAAAACAAGTATCTATCCCTGAAAGGGCATAAACAGAGCTTTCGAATGACACCATAACGATCCTTGTATGATGGATAGTTTTCTTGCAATAACCGTGCAACGCGAGTGCAAAAAGCAGGTAATTAGCCACTTTCCCCATATAATTCGGTATGTAGCGAGTGAGAGAGGGAGGAGGGAGCTGAGATTCGTGTCAGTAGGTTCGCCGCGGTGGTCTGGAGCAGTCATACGCTCGCTAGTCTCCTGCCACCACTTGTCTCTCTCTCTCAGCAACATTACGTGCTGAAATTGCCACTCGACCTATGTCGAGCGCCGCCACATAGTCCAGCTTTATTAAATACGACTTATGTGGTGAGCCGCTTTTTAAGGGTTAAGGGGGGTGACCTGCATTTTGTTATTTCTGTCCTTTTCTCTCTTTCTCTGGCTTGTATCCATTCGGCCCCATTCAGCCAACTATTTTAAGACGTTTATCCCCATCTAGGTGTCGATTTCTTCCTGGCGAGCGATAGCGAGCCAGCATTATATGAAGAAATCTGGCTTCGCCGGAGACATTTTTCTATCGAAAAATTTACAAATTTAGCCTGCTGTCAAACAAAAATAAAAAATATGCTGGCTCGCTACCACTCACTAGTAACAAATTGACACCTGGATGGGGATAAACATCTTAAAACAGTAGGCTGAATGGGGCCAAATGGATACAAGCCAGAGAAAGATAGAAAAGGACAGAACAAAAACAGGTCACCCCCCTTAACCCGTACAGCCCCAGCGACGCGCCTGACGCGTCGGCGATGTATGTAACGCACAGCCCCAGAGACGCGCCTGGCGCGTCACCCTAATTGCGCCGACCGTAACCTCAGGTGTAGCCACTCAAGAGGGCTCAGATTTGTATGGGAACTGTGTACGTATCCCACGCAACCGTGCCGATGGTTGAAAACTCTCAAAGTCCACGTGCGTGCGCGTGAGCGCGCAATAACCTGTTTTTTGGGGTAATTGCCTTCAATTGTTTACTCTTGTAAAATACGTTTTCGGGGGCTCTGTAGGACCATTCTTTAAGCTTTTTGAGCGGTTTTTCATGGTTTTTCCTTCATTCCTAACCCATTCGCTATTGTTTCTGGAATAAAACCATTTTTTGAAAACCGGCCGGGTTCTGGTGAACAAACATTACAAAACTAGCCGGGGCTGGCCGGGTTAAGTGTCAAAATGTTCTATTAACCCTCTCCGACATATGACGCGATTTTGAGCCTATTAGGGATACTTTAAAATCTTTGTTACCATCAGGGGTATTTAGAAACCTTTAGTTTAGTTACTTCAACCTCTGCAGTTGTCTTTGAGTTAGCTGTGGGCAGAAAACTAATTTTGGAGAGGTACCGTAATTATAAGTGAGAGAACTCTATTTCTTATTGCTAATCTGGCACCCTCTGCGTCATATGAGTCTGAAAGGGTTAAAATCAAATTTGCAACTTGACAAGATAATAACAATAGTACAAAATACAAATATCACTCACTAACGATAGTGCTATCGGGTAGGTACCTGTAAGCATAGCATGCTTCAAGTGACCCCTAACAATTACTACCCTACTAATAACCTACATTTATTGTACAAATAAACCAAGGAAATCGCAAAAGCAAGCAATTGATCCTATCGACAATGAATAGATACAGTATAATAAATAACAATACCGGTATTTGAAAATATGAAGAAGGCATAATAAATTTAAACAAAAGAGTACTCTTTTAACAAGAACAGTTAATTATAAAGAATGGAGTGATGGAGTGAGGAAGTACATGAACGAAGGCGGTGCTGGTTGGGGGGAGGGGCGTCGACTGACTGGGGACAGAGGTGCATGGGGGCGGTTCGTTCGTGGCCACCCCTTCGGGGATCACGGCGTCAGGCAATAGATAGATAGATAGAATTATAAAGAATAATAAGAATAATAACAATAGAAAAAGTAATATCTGATCCAAAGTCTTTCTAGGTGTACCGTGTACCCCTTGGTGCAGTTCTCACCACATTCACAGACTTACATCTTTTAAACCAGTCTATAAAAATGTCTAAATCTTCTACATCTCTTCTTTTCATATACAGTATACTATTTCTTTTCATCTTTATCTAACATTGTTTGCTTGAACTTCTTCGCTTCCAACTAAAGATGACATTCTTCATTGTTTGCCCTTCCTTCTCTTGCTTCACTTGAACAAAACAAATTATGCTTTGTGTAATAGAAGTTCAATTATTTGTTTCAGAAACAGTACACATACACATAACATACATCATTTTAAAGACCGAGTGCTCCACAAGAGATGAGGTTTCAGCTGCATGTCTTAATGGCAGCATTCCAGGCAGCCCTATTCAGAGATCCCTCATTTGTCAGGTATTTTAAATTGAGATCAGAATGTATTGTCTGATCCAACGTCTTTCTAGGTGTACCGTGTACCCCTTGGTGCAGTTCTCACCACATTCACAGACTTACATCTTTTAAACCAGTTTAGTCCATCAGTGTTCACTACATGCCCAAACCATCCAAGCGGTGATGGGCTGGTCTATCAGAGTGAGAGCTGAGCGATCTCTGCCATACCCATAGCTTACTCTGACTGTTCCTTTTACTTATATATCTTCTAGATCTCAAGTGACGGCGTCTTTTCCGTGGATCGACCTCCCTACTGCCAACCTAAAAGTTGGCAGATTGGGAGCCAAAGCGTCACATTTTTCCCTTGCCCCTCAACTTTCCCTTCATAATTGCTGAGGGGCACAGGGCCTTGGGTGGGGCTTTGGTTTCTCGGGCGTTTCCGCGCCCTCCTCAGCTCCCTGCCTTAGAGTGGCTTCGGTCACCTGGGTTTTGTTAGTGGTAAGCAGGGAGGGTTTTGTGGGGGCGCTCTATGGCCTTGGCCTTGCTCGGGACCTTGGGGCTGTTCGGCCAGGCAACCTGGGGAACAACAACAACAACAACAACAACCATCCAAGCCTTACTGTATGCATCTCATCACTGATGTTCTTGATATCTAACCATCTCCTCAACCCCTCACTGGATATCCTATCTTGCAGTTTGGCCCTGCACATCCATCTCACCATTTTCATTTTGTTACATTCCATTCTGTTGATAACATTTGCTTTAACCGGCCACGTTTCTGAAGCATAGGCCAATAAACGAAGCGTACACCTTTCCCTCCAAGAGGAGTGGGACTCTTCTCATTATTAGAATTGACAACAGTTTTCTGAACTTTCCCCAGCCTCATTTACCTCTGGCAATAGTGGTGGCTTTGGCTCTACCACCATCAAAGATGGTATCTCCCAAGTAGCAAAACTTGTCCACCTGCTCCAGCGACTCATTGCCAAAGTTGACACTTTCGAACAGGTCATTCAACACAAGCTCCCCCGTGCATAATACACATATAAATTTCTCCATTTCAGATTTCTTCCTCGGCAGAGGTCCTTTTATACTAGTACAACGCTTATTCACATAATGTTGTTGTTGTTGTTCCCTAAGCTGCCTGGCCGAACAGCCCCGAGTCCCTGAGGAAGTCCCGGGAATTTCACATAATGTACCCAGCAACGGCATACGTTTCGCCGAGTTGAGTTTGTGCACTACTTTTTCTACATTTCCCCACCCTAATGTACAGTGTATAAACTTGGGTTTACTCATATTAGCTCTTGCTCCTCTACTTGAAATGCTCTCCCTCCAGCTCTTGAAATTGGCCTCATTATCCTGCATATTATTTGCAATAAGAACTAGGTCATCTGTGTATAGCATTTTCCAAGGGAGCGCAGTTCTAAAATCTCTAAATAACACCTCCAGAATCATGAAAAAGAGAAGTGGACTTAACACAGAGCCCTGGTGGACTCCAACAATAATTGTAAGCTCCTCGCTCATCAAACCATTCACTCTCACTGCCATTGCACGACCTCCCGAAATCCATCCTTCCGAATCCTCCCTCCCTCGCGAGGACAGAGTCCACCTGGCCAGGCTGAGATGCGGACACCATCCAGCTCTCCTGAGCTATCAGAAGAGACTGGATGACTCCGTTGTCGACGCCTGCCCGGGATGTAACACAGCACCCCATACCATTAAACACATCATAGAAGACTGCATTTCACACAACCACTTACGCCAACAACACAACCTACACTCAATGAGAGCTCTGTGGGAAAGCCCGATCGTGGCCATGGCCTTCCTCAGGGACTCGGGGCTGTTCGGCCAGGCAGCTTAGGGAACAACAACAACTGCCATTCATGGAGTCCTTGTACATCATTATCACATGAATGAGCCACTCTTCTACACCAAGTTTTCTCATAGTCCACTGCACGACATCATTGGGCATTCCATTAAAGGCCTTTTCCACATCTACAAGCACATTACACAGATCCCTATCTATATTTAAATACCTTGCCTTGAACTGCCTGACTATGAAAATAGCATCGATTGCACCATGTTCTTTCATGAAACCGAACTGCAGACAGTCGATAGAAATGCATTCCCTAATCATACCTTGAAAGACACTCTCACAGAATGTAATGACTTAGTCAAGCATTTTCAGGCTCCTAAAAGTACTCCTACTTAAAGAACCCCCTTACACTTATACTGTACATAGTCTATCACACATTTATGCCACACATCCAAGATTCTCTCCTCCCTAGTAATTGAGTTAATTATCATCTTGCCAGTTTCACTCCTATGTCTCCTTAAGCTTTTAACGTCTCAGTGACAACGCCAGAGCTCCTTGCAGCTTTTCAGTTCTTCATTTTATTTATTGCATTGTTCATATCAGCTGACAGTACGTTACTGTGTACCAGCTCAGTAGTGTGCTATTACATCCTTCCTGTTTACTTATAGCTGAAACATATCAACTGACATTCAAACATAAAACCACATAGGCTCTGGTATGGTATATCAATCATAAGCACATACATATACTGTACTTTAAAGACCAAGCAATCCATAAGAAGTATGGATAGAGTCGTCGTAATGGCAGCATTCCAGTCATTCAACACAATCTCTCCGATACATACTGAACATTAAATTTCAATGCATATCAGCTTTTTTTCTCGACAGTGGTCATCTCACCGTATTACACCTCTAATGCACTTAAATACGATAAACATAACATTGAACTGAGTTGATTTCCACCATTTTCCACAAATTGCACATGGGAAGTTACCAATTCTTTATGTATTACCACACCCTACTTCACAAATCATGACGCTTATTTTATTCATATTCATGCTGCAGGTCATGGAATGGTTAGTAGCGCATCTGACTGCTAATAAAAGGCTCGGCAGTTCAATGCCACCTTCATTCAATCCCGCCATTGGTAGACGTCAAGAGTTTGGACACTCAAGTCTAGCGATCCATGTCAAATATCAAGTAAAGTTCCTGTAACAAAGGCATGCCCTAGCCCTGTCAATCAAGGGAGTGTATGGCGTTAAAAACTGCATAATCTCTCCAACTATTGAATTTAGCCTCAACATCCAGTGCAATATCTGCAATAAGGACCAAGTCATCTATATATAACTGGTATTATCGGGAAACCTTTAGAAACCTCGAACTGGAACTTGACTATTTTTGCCGAATTTACAAATATTTTCACATGTCTCTTTACAATTTAACCAACACACCTAAACTTCGTTAGATGCAGAAATCGCCCCCCCAAATTTTTTTTGTAAGGCTACCACCGGATCGGGCCAGGATTTGAACCCAGGGCCCCACGCTCACAAGGAGAACACTCTCACCACTAGACCAAGAGAAATACTCCACTTGTGCTGATAGCTCAAGCGATTTTCTGCATCACATTTCCGTTTAAGCTCTCTGCCATAACTGCTGGTATTACATAACTTTATCGTCCAGGTAGCGAATACTCTGAACGAGTCACAAGCAATCAAGGCATAAGTCTGCATGCGTCAACTACAAGGAGGCTCCGAGACGACGATCACCAACGACATCTCTTCTTTACATCCCTTGCCGGCTCAACCAAGGCAAGGAGGCAGTGCGGAAACCTCCCCATCCGCAACCATACCCCCCAACGAACCAGGGTCACCGGGTCAACATTATCCCTGAGAATTTCTAAGAGCCTTAGCAAATGCTGTAGCCGACCAGTTAAGGCAACCCAGTACACCATGGGGATTTACTTAGCCTATATTTACAGCACCCCAACTAAGCCTCTTAAATATCCCTTTACAGCCATCACCAGTTTAGGAACCTCAAAATGGCACATGACTATTTTTTCCAAATTTACAATGATTCAAATATGACTATTTACAACTTAACCAAGACACCTAAACTTCGTTAGAAGCAGAAATCGCTCCTCAAAATGTTTTAGTGAGGCTACCACCGGGCCGTGCCAGGATTCGAACCCAGGTCCCCAAGCTCACGAGGCGAACACTCTCACTACTAGACTAAGAGAGGTACTCCGCTTGTGCTGGTAGATCAAGTAATATTCTGCATAAAATTTCCATTAAAGCTCCCTGCCACAACTGCTGGCATTACAGACCAATTCTAAAGTCCCAATACAGCGCCTCCAGGACCAAGACAAATGGTAGTGGGCTCAACAGTGAACACATATTGCTCAAGCATATACATATGTAATTTATTAAAGGAGACCATCCGCTCCCTGTCAGTCTTAACACAATCCCAGCCATAAATGTAATCCTTGAATAGTCAATTCCCACGGCAAGAGACCCCCTTTTTAAGTTAACCAGGTGAGAAACACCTGTTAGGAGAAGACTCGCTCAAAACTAAGAATAAAAATTAAATAATAACTTTAAAAGGCTTACAGTAGATACATGTATACATTTACAGGAAACTCTTTGCTGAATTCATCTTTCACTCTTACTACCATTCATAAACTCTCGTACATCTTCAGTATCACATGAATCATCTAAGAATCAACACTAAGTTTTCAAATAGCCCACTGAAAATTATAATAAGAACAATTTAATGAATTAGTTGTAGAACAGTTAGCTTACTCTATGCACTATTGATATACCAGAAGTTTAGTATATTGTATTAATGAACTACTGTATACAGTACTGTAATTTATTAGTGGCTCCTTACGTCAATGACGTAAGAGCCTATGTTAATATGGCCTCGTTCCGGGCTCCTCTGAGCCCGGGTTAACCTAGATCACGACGGTCGAGAACCAAGATCATCATAGGGCGTACCCCTTAATCATTCCTACGGTACGTGATTGGGTCGGAGCCACTGAAAAGTAGGAAATAAAAAAGAAAAGAATTAGCACAGTTTGAACACCGTGCCCATGCGCTCTCTGATCTTCCTCAGCTTCCCATACTATGCTAGCTACCTAACACCCGCAGGGGCTTTCCCTCTCGTCCGTCGGCCATCGAAGGCAGACATAGTTTACTTACCTCCATCACAGTGTTACATAGCCCCTCTTAAACGCATCAGTTTTGGTCCATAGCGAGTCTTTTTGCAGTTGAAGTCGTATACGCGTTTAGGAATGTATTTATATGGACTAATTTAATTTGTAAACCTGTGAAGTAAGGACTTTAGTCTGGCTGGCCTACGAACATGCCGATCAAGAAGCCACTTTTCACAGAGCCCCAAATTAATGTATTTATTTCTTTGTTTCGTATCATACGAACCTCGGCTCTTTAGCTGCAGTGTCTTGTTGTTCTGTGATAGTTGTGTTTTAACAGTGTAGCTCGATAGATATTCCCTTAAGTGTTGAATTATATGTGAGTGTCTTATTCATATAGCTGTAATTACTGACAGGTAACCCCTGGTTGTGCCCAGGCCAGAGATTACCTTTCCAACCACCAAATTTTTTTTAATTAGGAACAAAAATACTTTCAGTGTTAACTTCCAAGTTTTCTTTAAAAAGTGAATACATATCGCTTTAACATTAGTCAATCACGAGTGCCTCATCATATATATTTGCCTTCAAGACATTTGATACAGCATTATTTTCAATAAAACCAGCAAATACAACAGCTGATAGTCTTTATATTGTGAAATGAAACATTTCTTTAATAACCTACTTGGTACTGCTCATCTAAGCAAAGTTTTCTTTAAAAAGTGAATACATATCACTTTAACATTAATCAATTACAAGTACCTCATCACAGCCTTCAAGTAATTGTAGATGCATTAGTTTCAATAGATCCAGCAAGACTACAGCTGATAGTCTCTATATTGCAAAATGAAATCCAATTACTTTTCATTATTAACCTACTTTGTACTGCCCATCTAAGCACTCGTATATAATTATTTTCAAGGGTATCAAGTAGACCTATAACCAATAAGTACCCATAATAATATTATATTTAAATATATCCAACTGACTTACAGCCCCAGAACGATGTAAGAGTCATGTACAAAGACACACAATATTCGCCAATTAACACTCGTGCCCGAGAGGCCTACCCTTACGAGTGCATAAAAAATATGGCATGATGAGAAACGAGTGCATAAAAATATGGCATGATGAGAATTTCCAAATCCCCAGGTACCCTAGGCCCTATCTCAATAGGCCCGGGTACCAAGGCCCGGATACCAGGACTGCCAGATATGGTGACAGTCCCGGATGCCAGATGGGCGGATAATATTATAATACCATACATCCTCAAGTCCCCGGGTTCCCTAGGCCTTATCTCAATATGGCCCGGGTACCAAGGCCCGGGTACCAGGACTGCCGGGTATGGAGGCACTCCCGAGTACCCAAATAGGCAGGTGACATTATAGTACCTTACACTGATTACTGATATTTACTATAGGATGTAAGGTATCTTAAAATAACCCCCTAGAAATACTTTCTCTAAAGTATCTATTTCTTTATCCTCCCCATTTCCCCAGCTAACCTAATCCCACAAGGACCCCCATGGAAATACGCCTAACGGCCTTATTGGGCTATCCTTAGTTGGAATTATGCAAGGCTGGTACATGTCATATTTGTAACATACTATGTGGTACCAACTCTGTAAATTGCTAACTGAATAAATATTATTATTATTATTATTATTATTATTATTCACTCTAAAGTCCCCAGGTGCCCTAGGCCATATCTCAATAAGGCCCGGGTACCAAGGCCCGGGTATACCAGGACGGCCGCGTATGGCGACAGTCCCGGATACCCAGATGGGCTAAATACCGTGGTTAAATACCGTGGTCGACGACCACGGTATTTAGGATTGGTGCAGAATAACAGATACACACCGTAAAAATCCTCCACTACCTCACCATCTGCCATTTTGAAAATGTCTGTGTTTACATTTGAAGTCTTGTACTAGAACCAGGGGTGCAGTTTTTTTTGTAGACAGTGAACAGAGCCCAAGTTTTTAGTCGGTGGCCGGCCTCTTTCGAACCCCAGGACCGTTCTGCCAGTGGTAGCGGCTTGTAAACAGAACTGCTTTGTTACCATGGTAACTAGGTCAGGTGAAGGCATTGAGGGATAAGTCTTTACAACGGCAACTCTTATCTATTTTCCGAAGTGTTGGAGAGAGAAGCTGTTGGAGTGGCTTTGTTGTGTGTTATTATGTCTGTATACGTCGTCGAGGTGACCCCTGACTGAGTGCGAGCATGTGAAATACCTGAAGATGTACTACCACACCCACTAAATATGTCTGCCTTGGCTGGGATCGAACCCAGGTCAAGCTCATCTGGTCAACTCACCTGGTGGGTTTCCCCGGCCCTAGCCTACGAGAGAAGGAGGATCACGGAAGCCATAAACTGCTGATGCGCCAGCCCACAAAGGGTAGTAGAGAGGGTATAACAAAAGGAAGTATGGGCTCTGGAAAGTGCACGCATCATATGCAGCTATTAAGGAAAGGAAAAAGACGGGCAGAAGGGGGAGGGGGAGGGCATCGATGAACATGTCAACAAAGAGTTATGATTAGTATTAGGTCTCAGTGCTATAAATGTCAAGTGTAGTACTGGTAAATGTCACCCAAATAACTATATAAAGCAGTCTTAAATGAGGCCAGGTTTGTAATAGACACCATGAGGGCTGAGGGTAGGGAGTTCCAGAGAGACACACATCTATGACTAAAGAATCTTTTCCTTAACTCGAGGTGACATCTTGTATGGGCAATTTTGAATTGGACGCCTCTGGTACTAGGGTGAGACGGGCGGGCAAAAAGGTCACCAGGAGACAGAGTGGAATTACCAGGAAAGATTGGCCAATATTTGATTAGATAATGCCGGAGCAATCTTCCCTGAACCGAGTATAGATTAAGGGATTTCAGTCTATCAGAATAGGTCAAATTCTCCCTACCCTTGATGCGTTTAGTCCAACGTCTCTGTAGGCCTACATATTCAAGTAGCTTCAAATCTCCTATATAGCCCAGGTTCCACAGAGAAGAGGAGTAATCACATGTTGGGCTAAAGCAAGGGTGTGTGATGTCCACATGGTTGTTCAATATATAGGCCTATATGAATGGAGTCATGAGAGAAATTCAAGGAAGCTCAAAAATAAGATAGAGGGCCAGGCGATGCAAAACAGAGCTGCAAGATGGACCAGATTTGATTACAGACACACTACATCTGTCACAAGACATTAGATAGCTAGACTCACTTGCAAAAGGAAGACAAATACACAGACAGCAAATGTTATATAAAATCACTAACAACTTAGTAGACATAGACAAAGCTATAATT
The DNA here is from genome assembly GCA_032716605.1 of Paralithodes platypus. Taxonomy (NCBI): domain Eukaryota; kingdom Metazoa; phylum Arthropoda; class Malacostraca; order Decapoda; family Lithodidae; genus Paralithodes; species Paralithodes platypus. Next base: position 10,477,067 of record CM064525.1, on the reverse strand, counting down.
AAGGGTGGGAACTCGAAAATAAATAAAATAATCACAGGAATCCGAGGATTACTAAGAATTAAATTATATAATAAAATTAAGTAGGTTGATAATACGAAATTCAAGCAAATTGAACGAAAGGGGGCGAAACTATATTGAAAAACAACAACAGTGTAGAACAGGTTCGCACTATAGTGGAATGGGGTCGCGGAAATATCTGTTTATGTGTGACATTTCTGTTACAATTAAGTATTCCAATGTTTACAGTGTAGTAAGCCTGTAATCTGTGAGAAACCAACCTTTGACCGGACATTTGTCTACCGAAAAAATTTACATATTTAGATTGAAGTGGGTCTAAGGGGCCTTTTTGAGTTTGAAAGAGATCTAGGGAGGCGGGTTTATATTTTCTCATTAGTCTAGGAGTTATATTGTACTATAATATATTGCCCGAAAATGGAAAATAAATCAAAACCATCAATATTTAGATCTAGGGAGGCGGGTTTATATTTTCTCATTAGTCTAGGAGTTATACTATAATATATTGCCCGAAAATGGAAAATAAATCAAAACCATCAATATTTAAACACAATAATAATTGAGATGCGGTCTAGGAATGGTGTTACCGCATCTCCAGCTTGTCACAGGCATGCGACAGAGCCAACTAAGCCTTCGGACAGCCTTCCCCCTGCCATCCAGACCCACGACAACCCTGCCCCTGCCCGTATCGCCAAGATAACGGTGGAACGAGTGGGACACGTCCGTCCCGAGTGGACCACACCAGTCACCCACGGCAAGTCATTTTCTTTAACCACCAGAGCCAAAGAAAATGACCATCGCAGGGGTAACCATTACAAACCCCCATCAGCCAGCCCAGTAACTCCTCAACCTAGCTACAAAACCACAGGTGGTACCAGGTTGTTACCTAAATTACCTTTCATATCCCCTATCAAAGAACCTAAAGCTCTTTCAGAACCAAAACCTCTCTTCCCCAGATTGCCTTTCATATCCCCTATCAAGGAACCTAAAGCTCTTGCATCCATTCAATCTAAACCATTGTCCCGGGTTAAAGTCACTCATAAACCAAAACTTGCCTATCCTTCCAGCCAACAATAAGTCTTAACCCCCAGAATAAGTCATCATCCATTGTAAGAAACTCATCCGCTTCCTCTCCCACCAGGAAGCCATCACCCCATAATGTGTACAGATCTGCCCTGAGGAATCTTCCTCCAGCTACATCTACAAGGGCCAGCCAAAAGTCCAGGCGCACCACTCCCAGGACTACAAGGACCTAACCACCACGCGCGGACACCACCCCAGCGCCTTTGATCCTCTCAAGCCGGGTGCCTTAAGTCTGGGCAAGAATATTCACAAGTACTCAGCCAGTCTGGACATCAGTAACTAAGCTTGCCTTTGGTATCTTTTTATCTGGGTAAAAGCAGCCAGAATAGCTGGTGTTCACACTTGAAGCTGTGTGCAGTGATCGGAGACGACCAGGTCGGGTTCCCCCCTTCAGGAAGAGGACTAGCTTGTGCAACCCACTTTGGGCCCCACCTTCCTGGCCTTCGATGCTGTGCCTAGACCAAGTAAATAAGGATTCCTGTCTTGTTCCTTTCAAGGGATTATAAGGATAGTGCAGTACTTAGAGACGACCAGGTCGGGTTCCCCCCTTCAGGAAGAGGACTAGATTGTGCAACCCACTTTGGGCCCCACCTTCACTGGCCTCTATTTACTGTATTAGTCCTGTGGTTCCAGAGGAGATTGCAAGGGAGTAATTTAATTGTCCCAAACCTTAGACTAACCATAGTGTCACTGGATAGACTGCTTGCAACTCTATACAGACCATTATGCTAGTCGCCATAACCCCCCCAGCAAACCCTGTAGCAGAACTCCGGCATACTCTTAGTAAGTCCCTGCTCACGCGGAGTGCAAGAGGAACCCGGGTGTCTCCCGTGGTAGGCACAGAGGAGCAAGGAGCTGCAAGGACGTAGGAGTGCAGCCTAATCCCGGACCAACATCCGGAAGTACCACGCCCCAGCCGCCCTCCTGGACCACTGGATTCTCCCTCGATCTACGGCACCTCTTCACTCCAGCTCTCCTTTAAGTGCCTTATTACGGTTTATGGGTATAGAGTTGTCTCAGGGTAGTGGTTGAAGTTATCTTCAGGGGTTCTCACTAAATAACGTCTTGCGAGAGGGCTTTCCTCTCTCTACGTAAATTGACGTTAATCTGCCCACTTGCCGGGACACATTAGACATAACTATCAGGGGATCCTTATATCCGCACATTCCCGGGTTATTGGTCTCCCATAGCCCGTCAGAGGGGGCGCGCCTATATAAGACCTACAGCATATGACATACACACATTTACACGTAACCTTGTTCCCTTGTATAACTTCTAGCCTCATTCACTTAACATTCTGTCAGGTTCATAACTCGAATAGATCTCACTCTATCTCAGCTCCCGACGATTGTTGTATCAGCCTTCCGCATCTTGCTAGTTGCCCACACAAGTAGTTTTAGAATAAATAATCTTGCCAGGTGAGATCTAGCACACCTGTAGAATTCAGTTCATTTGTGAGCCTTTCAGAGCCCACCTTATTGTTGATGACCACTTGGTCATTGTTGCTTTAGAGTCAGTTAACGTCACTATTGCCGGGGACATCATAGTATGATCCAGACGACATCTGCCATTACTGCACTCTTGTTACCTTGCTGAGATCTTGCTTGAGATCTAGTTGAGTGGGAGGTAAGCCTCCACTATTTTGGATACTCTATAATTGTATCCGAGGAGTTATTGTTAAATTGAGTCCGGACCCATTGTTCGACTCTTGCCTTATAATTGCTAATCATATTATTATTTGTATGCTCTATTTACCATTGTTGCCATTTTGATGATCTCAGTGTTCCACAATTAAATATATTGCTCCTCCATGAACCAGGTGTAAAGTGAATAAAACCCATGTTAACTTGTCGCCTGTGTACTTATTCTCCTGCCGTGTTGTCTCTTTATTAAAGTTAAAGGTATACTTCTCCAGTTAGAGAGTTAATCATTGCACTCAGAATATCTCGCGTTCCAATTTGGACCGGGCATAACAATAATAATAACCCCCAAAGCGTTGCACCAGATGGTGTTCTGTCAAAAATGACTAACAGCTTTTTGTGCAGGCAGTTTTCCAGTACAAATATGTTCATAGCTTATCATAACCCCTTTAGTAAGAAGACATCATAGCTTAATTTATTCTGTTTATCATTAGTTGGTTTTCTTCAACTTAAGAAGGACCTATGGGTGACAAAAAGGTTAATTGAGAGTTTTTAACTTTGTTGTGACCAGAGGCTCTTCCCAACTTGAATACAAGCGTCTAATGAAAGTCAGAATAAAAATAAACACACCAAAGTTTATGCACCTACAGAGAGGCACTTTACCTTATAGAAACACAGAATTATAAAGTGTGTCTACTTCACCATATCTAAATCATCCTCATCCTCACCCTCATCTGATTCCTCATCCTCATCTGACTCATCCCCATCTGACTCATCCTCATCTGAATAATCCTTATCTGATTAATCCTCATCTGACTCCTCATCAGAGTCGGTGAACCCTTCCAGTGACCGCTGAAGGTACAGGAGGGAAGGCAGTATGGTAGTCAACCTAGAGATCACTTCTGTAATAGTTAGTCGGTCCTCCTGTTGGTACTCTACCATGTCAGCCACAAGTTCCTCAAGTCCCTCCGGCCAAGCACTCAGTCGTCCAGCCTTCATCTGTTTCACGACCAGTTTTTCAAACATAATACCAAGAGAAAAAATGTCACTAGCAAAAGATGCCCCTCTGTTATAGAACAATTCAGGTGCATACCACTTATACTTAATGTATCTAGTGACATCATTGTTCCTTGTACATTCAACCTGATCTACTAGTGCCCCCAATCCAAAGTCAATCAAGGCGGATTCAACCTCGCCAAGATCATCCATAGGAATCTTGACAAGTACATTGTCTGATTTGATATCATTATGTAGGACCCCTGCTTCGTGTACCTGCTGTAAGCTGCGTGCCAGTGCCAAGAACACTTCTACCAACCCTCGAGCAGTAAGACGGTTATATACACTCTGTAGAGTCTTGCCCTCCACACAAGACAGGAAAAGACAAGGCCGGTCACAGCAGTTGGCATGCAAGACTGGGGAGCCTCCAGCACCCTGCAGATGATCTAGCAATACAGCCTCACGCCAGAAAGCCTGCAACATTGTACGATCTACTCTCTTACCCAGTTTGCATACTAGATATTTACCTTTGTGCCTAAACAGAAATGTTTCACAAGAGCCACCAGAGCTAAGAAAACGCTTAGAAACCAGATGTGGTTTTAGCAGTTTATAAGAAAAGGTACAGCTTGGAAGCTGATTCGGCAGTATACGCTTGTGAGAAGATGGTTTATCAGGAGGGTCAATGAAGAAATCTAGACAGGCTAGGACGTGAGCCAAATGAGGCCTGCCACACGCTTGGTACTCTGCAGTGTTGGCCATCCATTGGCAGAACTCCTGGAGTCCAGTAGGATAGCAGGACACCAAAGACTTCTGCATCAAAACCTTCCAAGTGTGGAGGAATGCACGACCAAGTGACCTAACATCAGCATCAGAACGAGTGCATGTGTTGCCGACCTGATCGTTGACAGCGAGGGGTGTGATGGACATGACTATCTTAGCATTGTGACCCGCTGTGTAAACTACCTCTGAAGTGATATCGTTGAGTAGGTGGCCATTTTGGTGTAGTGCAGCTAGATCCAATACAGTAGTCCTCAGCTCCTGCAGCCAGGGAACCGCCTTATACATAACCTTGTTGGTTAATTGTTGCTCAACAATTAATTATGTAGTAATATATTGTTAATTATTACGTTATATGATTAACTACGAAAAGAAGCTTCTAACTATTACGTTATATGATTAATTACGAAAAGAAGCTTCGAGCGAACGAATAACGCGTCTAATCACTGCACTTGTAGGCACAGGAATGAAGACTCTTTTTGAATGCCGGTGGTGTAACCTTTATGCTTCTTAGGTATAATATTAAATTTGCTGTTGTTTTTCTTATTTTTACTATAAATTTCTTCAATTATGTTTTCCCAAAACTAATAACTATAAATAACTATAAAATAGTGATATATATTAAAAATTAAAAACAAAAATGGATGTGTTATATTAAAGTTAGCGGTTTAAAAAGTTTTCTTTATTAATTGTACTTCATAGAACACCGCAATTTAATGGGTAACTTAAACAAAGTATATGAGGTGTACTACGATAACACCCTCACACACAATTATTATTACATATGCGAGCACACCCACACACACACCTTCAGTAACAACGTACCCCAAAGTGTTGGGGTGTGGGGGATAATTATGGCCAAAGGTTATCTCTTACCACACCAATCGAAATATAAAATTAATCAATATATATAAAAATAAAGTCTGAGATCGCCTACCTTATGGTATGAACTATGGTAGCCTATCTCTCAGGATGCCCTAACTAAACATTGTATAAATGGCCATATATATCAATGACTTAGCTATAACTAGGGTCCTGGTTTAGTTCAGAGGATTCCGGCTTCGGTAGATAAGGGTTATAGGTCAGGACTCCGGGCCGGGCATGGGAATTGTGGTGGAGGAGATCACGGGACACTTCTCTCCCGTTCAGATGTTTACTAGCGTCTGATCGGAACTTCAATTTCCGACTCTTAAATAAACTATATATTAATTCGTTACCAAGAGTTCATTTCCTCTTCACGAAATCATATAAATAATTATCAGCATTTAAATTAAATAATTATAAAGGTGAACATCGTTTCACAACGATTTAGTGAACATAATATCAAGATATTAACGACCCTAAAGCAAACGGTGGATCGCGTATGCGGTCGCGGGAATATTTAAACTGATCCTCTTTACAGTTCTTCTAAACTTATTTCTACAAGGTTTTATAACTAAATTAACTTGATCAAGGTAATCTTATACAGTACTAAATTACCTAACATTAATTAATCTCTACAATATATACAATCACCGGGTTCTGGTAGGAAATTGTTCACTCTAGTGAGGTTACCCTATCGGAAGGTTGTTGCCAACATTCCCCAGATACCGGTGTAGTCAATTTATATCTCACAGATTGGGGCCCGGCGAAGTATGATGTGTTGCATCATGTTATATCACCTGCGGCTAACAAATCATGCCAATTTCTTCTAGATCCCGCAGCAGCTGCTCGTGGTGACGGTCAGTCAGAGTCAGTCAGACAGGAGGGTCACGTCCGTCGCGGTCCGGGATTTTTCGACTATCCCGCGGGATACTGGTGATTAAACTTTAAAAAAATCACACACAAAAACAAACGTAGTGTCGCGGTCCTGTGAAGTGCAAAATCGAACCGATTGATAAAATATCTGGAGAGATATACGCGTTTTGGAGAAAAAATCCGTTAACTCCTATAGCAGTGCCATGGCGCTGGTCTAGGACAGGCCTAGGGCAGGCCCATAAGGCGGGTGGAAAGAAGAAGGGAAAGAAAAAAACGTTACGTCCCAAAGCAAAGTGTTAGCTATATAGTCCTATGAAATCAAACAGGGCTATGGGAAAATAGGAAGCCTAAGTTAAAAGTGATAGTGAACATCGTATATCACGTAAATAAACTAGGAAAGTATAATACAGAGAATTAAAGTCAGGGGAACTTTTAACTTTTAGCTTGGGAACAGGACTGATGCTGTAAACAAAATACCCTCGGTGACCGCAAAGACCATAAACACATATATCCCCTCGCTCTCCTGGACACGTCCCCTCCCCTCCCCCTATACGATTTTACCAAAAGCGAAACTTAACCTCGACAGGAAAGGGTACCGACAAAACAAAAATCGTAAATAATTGCAAACAGAGAAAAACAATATATAAATAAACAAATTAAATCAGTGCAGATTATTTCTCGACCATATCGCAGGTTAGTAGTGACGTTATTGGAGAGAAAGATCTCCCACGCAACCAAATGTGGTGAAAATTCGAACCTGAGCAGTGTTGAATCAAGTTGATAGGTAAAATATGAAAATTAAAATAGATACTATATATAGGTAGCCTGGAAAGTTCGTTATTTTCCTAGAGTGCCGTATATTCCGCTAAACAGTCAACCAAAAACGGGAAAAGTGGTTAGGGCAGTGAGAATTCTGTTTCATAAGATAATTATTGAAAGTGTTACTTAAAGTTACTTAAAGTTTAAACATAAGGAGTGTAAACGAGTGGCACTCTCCCCCCCCCCTCCCCCCCACCACACACTCCCCACAAACCGCGTAACAAACTCCTCCTTTTCCTCCAAGCCCCCCCCCCCCCTCTCTCTCTCTCTCTCCCCCATGTAAGGGCGGGTGGAAAACAAAAAAAAGTTTACCAGAGACAACTGTACGAGTTATAAGATGAATATACACATGCATAAAAGCACCGCATGTCGGATATGCAAGCAACCATACCACTGGATTTGCATAGGATTGACACCAATAAATGAGGCGTACAATACAAGAGGGAAGAACCTCCATTTCTGCGATAGTTGTTTCGATATCACATGGCAAGTCATACAGACTGTAGAAAATACAGAAGTACAAGATAAACTGAAATATAGCCAAGACATAGCTACCTTTCACAGAAAATGGGGAACTATTGGGGCCTCAGGGCCCATACAAATATCACAACCCACACACGCACACCTTCCCATGATAATGCCCACATTGCCTCCTGCACATCAACACACATCGCCTGCCGAACAACAACCTTTCGCACCCTACATATCCACAAACCCTGCCGCACATCTCCCCACACCTCCCCAGACCCAGAAAACACCCACATTAATCCCATCTATGGCCATTGATCACCCTACTGCTGTTGATCAAATACATTTGCAGGATGAACGTAGGATGCAACAAGCCCCCATATCAGGCTCCCCTTCCACATCGTCTCCCCCCTCACCACTGCCACCTGCCCACCTACAACCGACCCGTAACTCCACCCCCCTGCAGGCCTCACCCACCCATACACCAAGCCCACTATCACCCACAACCACACTTAGCTCACCACATAACCCCTTGCAGCCCCAGCCACACCTACTGGGGTTGTCTACACCAGTGTGCAGATATTATCTAGAAAGAAGGTGCTACTTTGGTCAAAAGGGCGAATATAATGGGAATTCATGTAGATTTGCTCATCCCAAAATTTTCAACAACATAACCAGTCATGGAAAATGTAGATTTGGTGAAACCTGCAAATACCACCACCCATCCCTTTGCAAGACATCACTTGAGAACAAGACCTGCTACAATATGAAATACCCAGCTTTTCATATTAAAGGGACTTGGAGATATGCTAGACCTAACACGAATGGTAGCCCAAAAAACTCTCTAGCTATGCGAGGACGAGACAGAGGAAAAAGGCAAGGAGGGAAAGGGCAGATGAAGAGACTGAGGGAGATGGAAGAGCACATAGAACACCTCGAGCACCTCCTGGCCTTCCAAGAGTGGCCAATACATCCCGAAGACTATTAGGTACACATAGTACTCCAAACAATCCCTCCCCAATCTTGTTTGCAAATATCCAAAGCCTAAAAAATAGAACCACAAACAAAGTACCATTTATTAGGGGCCTGCTAGAAGAAGGAAACGCTATATTTGCGGCTCTCACAGAAACTCCCATTAAAGATCAGGAAGATAGTGAGGTATGGATTCCTGGATACAACCTACATAGGGCGGACAGAACGCATAGATCACATGGAGGTGTAGCCTTGTACATACATGACTCACTGATATGTACTGAATTCCTAAATAACAGTAATGAAGTGGTGGAAATTCTTGGAGTTAATATAGAATCCCTAAATTTAGCAGTTATTGTTACATACAGGCCTCCAGACTCATCCCGAGAAGAATTCAAAACCCAGCTCAACAAAATAAAATCAGAAGTGGAAACCCTGGGGAACCCAACACCAAATATTATATGGCTAGGAGACTTTAACCTACCAAACATTAAATGGAGACAACTAGAAAACCAGTTAGTGGCAAATAACACCGGAGAAGCAAATACTAATACGAGAGAGCTTTTTGAACTTTGTGATTTTTTTAGTCTTACCCAACATATTGCTGAACCCACACGGGAAAACAATATCTTAGACCTGGTCTTCACTAACAACGACTCTCTAGTACACAGCATTAACATATCGGACACAACATACTCAGATCATAAATTAATTGAGATCAAAACAACCTTAGAAAGTGTACAGACAACCTCAGAATCGAGAACAAAAACCGGCCCCTTCAGTAAATTTAACTTCAATAACAAAAACATTAGGTGGGAAGAGGTAAATCAAGAAATGGAGGAAATAGACTGGGAAGATTTAATCGATAACCTGACACCAGCAGAATGTCTAGTCTTAATAACAGAAACCATGACCCAAATCTGTAGCCACCATATACCTGCAAGACAAACAAAACGAAGAAGCAAACAAGATCGGGAAAGGAGGAGGCTGTACAGAAGAAGAAAATTACTCACACAAAGACGCACACATCAAAATCTACAGGATAGGCAAAAGGTCGAAATAGATAGAGAAATTGTGGAAATTGAACAAAGGCTAAGAATATCATATGAACTACAACATATGGAAGAGTAGAGGAAAGCTATTGCAGGTATAAAGGAAAATTCCAAATACTTCTTTTCATACGCCAAACAAAAGGCTAAAACAACATCAAACATCGGCCCACTGAGCAAAGGGGACGGCTCTTTCACAGGGGACAAAAAGGAAATGAGCGAACTCTTAAGCAGGCAGTATGAAATGGCATTCAGTGAGCCTGATGAAACAAAAGTCATCAGAGACCAAAATATATTTTTCATGGAAACCTCCCCCACGGAAACCCCTCAGATGCTGGATATTGATTTCGGTCCAAAAGACATAGAAGAGGCCATTTCCAACATGCCATCCCACTCGGCACCAGGCCCGGACTCCTGGAATTCGATCCTAATGAAAAAAATGTAAGGAAAACCTCTCAAAACCCCTGGCTATAATGTGGAGAAGGAGTCTAGATACTGGTGACATACCAGATAGCTTGAAAAATGCAATAATTGCCCCACTGCATAAAGGAGGGAGTAAAGCACTACCAAAAAACTACCGCCCGGTAGCTCTAACCTCTCACATCATTAAAGTTTTCGAGCGAGTCCTGCGAAGCAAAATTTCAACATTCATGGAGACAAATGAACTACACAACACCGGTCAACATGGGTTCAGAGCGGGAAGATCATGTCTCTCACAACTTTTGGAACACTATGACAAAATTCTTAAAGCGCTAGAAGAAAAGAAAAACGTGGATGTCATTTACACCGATTTTGCTAAGGCATTTGATAAATGTGACCATGGTATAATAGCCCACAAACTGAAAGCAAAAGGTATAACTGGGAAAATCGGACGGTGGATATACAATTTCCTCGTAAACCGAAAACAATCGGTAGCAGTAAACCAAGTCACTTCTGAGCCTTCGGATGTCAAAAGCTCAGTGCCCCAAGGAACAGTGCTAGCGCCCCTTCTGTTCCTCATACTAATTTGCGACATAGATACCAACACCAGACACAGTACGGTGTCGTCTTTTGCTGATGACACAAAATTAAGCAAGATAGTAAACACACAAGAGGACACGGGCCGACTGCAGGAAGACATGAATGTAGTGTTCCAGTGGACCAGGGAAAACAACATGCAATTCAATGAGGAAAAATTCCAATTAATACGGTACGGAGATAATAATGGTGTTAAAGAAATTACAAATTACTTAACAGAATCTAACCACATAATAGAACGGAAAGAAGGTGTGAAAGACCTTGGGGTATTAATGTCTGAAAATATGGGTTTCAAAGTACATAACCAGGTCAAAGTGGCGGCTGCGAAACGTCTAACGGGTTGGATTCTGCGTACTTTTAAAACACGCGGTGAATTGCCTATGATAACGCTCTTCAAATCTCTAGTGCTACCGCGGCTTGAATACTGTAGCGTATTAACATCCCCATACAAAGCAGGTGAAATAAATGATGTAGAGAGTGTACAAAGAAATTTCACTTCGCATATAAGTTCGATAAAACATCTACACTATTGGGAGCGTTTAAGAGCACTGAATCTGTACTCACTGGAACGTAGAAGCGAACGTTACCTAATAATATACACGTGGAAAATCGCAGAGGGTTTTGTACCAAACCTACATACTCCAATAGTCATGAAATTCAGTGATAGGAGAGGCTGGGAATGCGAAATCCCCCGGATGAATAACAGGGGTGCTATGGGCTCTCTGCGAGAGGGCTGGTTATCACACAGAGGCCCACGTCTCTTCAACAAACTCCCACGGCGAGTAAGAGACATGAGGGACATCTCGTTAGACAACTTCAAGAGAGCCCTAGATGTCGAACTGCAAAAAGTGCCAGACGAGCCCATGAAGCTGTCGCTTCAAACAGTCTACTGCACCAAATCACCACCCATAACGAGGGGCGTCGCGCTCCTTGGTGCCGCTAGAAGAGCGGCGAACACATCCAAAGGTATCCAAAGGTAAAGGTAAGGCGGTCTTGGGCTCCCTATTACTATGGGTTGCTGTTCTGCTTCCGGTGGGATGGCGAGTTCCATAGGTATGAGACGATCTACAGTTCGGAGACTGGTTTGTCCTCGAGATACAACCTTAACGGTTCTGATAACTCCTTCGGAATCAGGATAGACTTCTTGGATCCTTGCTAAGGGCCATTTAGAGTGAGGTTGGTCCATTTTCAACAAGACTATGTCTCCCACTACCGGTTTGTGACTGTTACTAGCAGAATTCGCACCATAATACCTCTCCCGTAAGCTCAAGATATACTCAGATGCCCAATGTTTGTTCCAGGCGTCCAGTATTTTGCAGAGTTTATGGTAGCTTCGTCGCAAGTGTGCATCTGCTTCATTAACGGAGGGATCCACTAATTCCTCGGTCACGTCCAAACGGGGGACTGGGTCCAATCGTCTACCATATAATAAATGAGCCGGTGTTAAGGCCTCAATTTCCAGATTGGAGTCATCTTGATACGTTAGTGGTCGATTATTTACTCTGGTTTCTATTTCGGTGACAACAGTTCTTAACTCATCCAAGGTGACCTTGGACTTGTGAAGAACCCTTTTCAGGTACGATTTCACGATACCTATCATTCTCTCTGTAAATCCATTTTGCCAAGGGGCTCTGGGAGTTGTGAATGACCAATAACAATTTCTAGAATCTAACATTTGCTGTACTGCGTTGCTCTTTAATAGTTCAGAAACCAACGGTGATGCGCCCACAAAATTTGTCCCATTGTCATTAATCAAACGTCTGGGACAACTTCGCCGAGCGGCAAATCTTCTAAATAAATTGATAAAGGTTTCCGAGCTCATGTCCTCCGCTATTTCCAAATGGATAGCCCGAGTGCTGGTACAGGTGAATAGACATATGTAAACCTTCTTGGGTGGACCATCATCCTGTGAGAGTGATGGCACCAGTATAATCTATACCTGTTACCTCAAACGGTGTCCTTTGGTGAATGCGGTCTGGCGGAAGAGCTGGTGGTCCAGGGTAAGGAATAGCGATAGCTGTATACCTCTTGCAAATAATGCAATTCTTGATACAGCGTTTAACAGCTTGTCGTCCCTGGGGTATCCAATATGTTTGTCGCATATAGGCTAGAGTGTCTGCTACCCCACCGTGTTTAGTGGTTTCATGCGCTTTTAAAACCATCAATTTGGTGAGGTCGCAATCCTTGGGCAATAGGATCGGATGCCGAGTTTTGAGGGTTAGATCAGCTTTACCAATACGACCTCGACAACATATTAATTCTTGAGTGTCTAGATACAGCCCAAGGTCCTTCATTCTTTTGGTTGGCTTGGGATTGGGTTTATGTAGCTGTGTTAATTCCTCCTCATACTTTTCAGCTTGTATCCTTCTGATCCAGTAGATAAGTGGGTCTAATTCATCCATCTTTACCTTCTTGCTCAGGAACTTAAACACAAATTTAGTTACAGTTAATAGTTTGTCCAAATTGGAGAACTTGGTGATGTCAATCACTGAAGGCTCTGGGATAATTATTGGGTCCATATGAACTTTATCATCATTAACCTTCTGGTATGATTTTTGTTCTGGCCAATCACTCTGACGTAGCCAAACTGGACCCTGAAACCACAGAGTTTCGTTAATCAGTTTCTTGACACCAACACCTCGGCTCACCAAGTCAGCCGGATTATCCTTGGACTTAACATGCATGAATGTATAGTTAATTTGCAGTTCCTTTATTTTGTGTACTCTGTTACGCACATAAACTATGTGACTATCATCCTTAGCTATCCAGTGCAAACATATCTCACTATCTGTCCATATATATGTCTTACCTAAAAAGAGAAACATACCATTCAAATAAGTAGCTAACCTAGTTTCCAATTCAACAGCGGTCAGCTCCAACTGTGGAAGGGTACGTTGTTTTAATGGCGCTACTCGGGATTTGGACATAATCATAGTAGATCGGACTTCAGTGACACAATAAGCTACTGCACCATACGCCTTAGATGAGGCATCACAAAATATGTGCAATTGAGCACACTCATTATCAGAGGTAGGATCACATCTTCTAGGAAACTTGACTGAGGGTACCTTCTCATATTCCACCTGCAATTTGTTCCACTCTTCTGTATACTTTTCAGGTAATGGAGTATCCCAACTCAGTGCTTCTCTCCAGGCCTCCTGAACTAAAATCTTCCCTTTAATTGATATGGGACTAAATATGCCCAATGGGTCGAACATCATAGAGACCTGACTTAAGAGTGTACGTTTTGTGAGTTTTACATCGGGAAACTTGAGGGGCTTTAGAGACATCTCATCAGTAGTTGTTTTCCACAGCAATCCTAGTACTGGTTGATATTCTGGTATTTGATAGTCAGGATAGTCTCTTCTTATCTGGTCCAAAAGAATATGAGAGTTTGAATTCCAACTTTGTAGTGGCATATTGGATTTATTACATTCTTGCCTTGCCAAATTGTAGATTTCAAACACCTCTTCTCCACTGTCGGCAACGCCCTGAAGATTATCCATGTAAAACAGTTGACCCATTTCCGATTTCTCTGTCTTCTGGAAATGATATCTCAAAGTGCTGCACACTGGTGATGCTGGTCTTGCATGTGAGCTATTTGCAGACTCATTTAATCTCACTCAACTAGTCAACCAACCCACCCGTGTACCAGATAATCCTAATCATAATTCCCACCTACTGGACTTATTTTTAACAACCAATTCAGAAAATTATGATGTTACAGTGAGGTCCCCGCTTGGATCTTCTGATCACTGTCTGATACAGGCCACCTGTATATCACCTACCACACCTTCCCACTCTGAACCTGTTTTGGTGACTAAATGGCATTACAATAGGGCAGACTGGGAGGGTCTTCAAGGTTTCTTTATTGATATTCCCTGGACCTCTTTCTTTTCTAATGATGCACACTCCACCTTGAGCCACATACAAGATTTTGTAAAAATTGGAATGGAAACTTTTATTCCTCATCAAAAGTACAGTAAAAGATCTAATTCACCTAAATGGTTTGACCATAATTGTGCTAGAGTAACTGAACAAAAAGCAATAGCCTACAATGCATACACAAGATAAAAAACACATGAAGCCTTTAATTACTTTAGAAACATCAGAAATCATGCCAAAACTGTATTAAACCTAACTAAATCAAACTTTCTCCACAAGCAGGCAAATAAACTTCTAAATAATCCAAATGATAACAAAATATTTTGGTCTACTCTTAACTCATTTAAATCCAACTTCACTACTGCTTCATCCATTCCACCATTAAAATCTCCGACTGGCAATCTTGTAAGTGACCCACGAGGTAAAGCTAACCTTCTTGCGGATATTTTCTCCACCAACTCAACCTTAGATGAAATAAATCAAGATGTCCCTGTACTTAATTTTAATTCGCCTGAAATTCCCTCACTTAAGATCCACACCAGACATGTCAAAACTATTTTGCAGAATCTCTCAGTAGATAAGGCTCCTGGTCCAGATGATATTCCTTCAATAGTACTTAAGAATTGCTCCTTGGTGCTCGCTCCTGTATTGGCAAAATGTTTCCGTCTATGTACTCATACCTCATGCTTCCCAGTACCCTGGAAAGAAGCAAACATCCATCCAGTTCCTAAAAAAGGTGCATCTTCAGATCCATCAAACTACAGACCAACTTCCACTCTTGGTAAAGTTTTTGAAATTATATTAAATAATCACATAATTAAGCATCTTGAGAATAATAAATTAATCAGTGATAGGCAATATGGTTTTAGACGATGTCGATCAACTGCAGACATGCTTTGCCTTCTTACGCATCAAATCAACCAAGCTACAGACCAACATGGTGAAACACATACAATAGCACTGGATATATCAAAGGCATTTGATAGAGTCTGGCATCAATCCTTATTGTCGAAGATGTCACACTACGGCCTTGCATCATTAGTTCCACTAATTTCTTCTTATCTTCATAACAGAAAAATATGTGTAATGGTAGATGGCCTTTATTCTCAATTTCACTCAATAAATGCTGGTGTTCCCCAGGGATCAGTTTTGGCCCCAATTATGTTCCTCATTCATATCAATGATCTCATATCTACCACTCATAATCCAATACATTCCTACGCAGATGACTCAACACTCCACAGTTCCTTCACATTTACCAATTCTTTCACCCAACCCGATCTTATAAATTCAAAAATAAACACTGCAATTTCTCTGAACCAGGACCTTTCTAGAATTAATGGATGGGGACAAAAGAATCTAGTTTCCTTTAATGCACAGAAAACAAAGTACATTCAATTTTCTAACCGACAGAATCTCACTGACTCCCATATATTTGTTAATGATGTAAATATTCCCACTTCCCCTAGTATTGACATTCTCGGTGTAACATTAACTACTAACTTGAGCTGGACACATTATGTTAGAAGCATTGCTAAGAATGCCTCTAAAAAAACTGGGACTCCTGTACAGAGTTCGAGAATTCTTCACTGACGAGCAGTTGGCCGTAATATATAAAAGTCATGTGCGCTCTCAGATGGATTACTGTTCACCTCTGTGGGGTGGAAGTGGAGTGGTTGCATTGAGGCAGTTGGACAAAATTCAAAATAAAGCTATTAGATTAATCAATAACCCTGCAATCACACAGGACCTTCCTACATTATCCATACGAAGAAACGTTGCATCCCTTGCATTATTCTACAGATATTTTCACAGCAATTGTTCCGAGGAACTTGCTTCAATTGTGCCGCCTCTCCACATCTTTCCCCGTAGAACTAGGGCAGCTGAGAGCGCCCATGAATTTACACTTTCTCCTCCACAATGCAGAACTTCTGCTTATCAGAATTCATTTATCCCCAGAGCTACTACTCTTTGGAATTCACTTCCCTCGAATTGCTTTCCACAAACTTACAATCTACAAATGTTTAAATCCAGTTGTTACAAACATTTTATGAATGGAGGATGCCTTTAGGCACATGGACCTTTTTGTTTTATCTGTGTTTTTCCTTCCTCCGTTCATTATCTCTTTAAAAAAAAAAAAAAAAAAAAAAAAAAAAAAAAAAAAAAAACAAGAAAGGACTAGAGCAGGAACCAAACAACACTGACCGAAAGCGGTATTCTTTTATCCGCCCACCAGGCTGAAAAGGATCTTCAGGCCAAAGGAACTTTGTGAATTTGCGGTCCTGCTCCTTTAACCCTATTCTCAAAAAGGCTTTGGAGATATCTGCCACAAACCCAAATCTCTTCGTCCTGAATTTTAATAGTACATCACCCAGTATTTCAGTCAGATTTGGTCCTACATAGAGACAATCGTTTAGACTTGCTTCATTCTTCGCTGCTCGAGAACTGCAGTTAAATACCACTCTGATGGGGGTAGTACTGGAGTCCTTACTTACAGCATGATGAGGAAGGTAATGACCCTCTTTATGGTTTATTTCACCTGGGACCTCCTCAATAAAGTCATTTTCCAACTGCTCTTGAATTATTTTATGATAAATGTCCAGTCGTTCAGGATGTTGACGCAATCTCTCCACCATTTTATTTAATTGACATCTTGAACTCTGGTAGCTAGTTGGTAATTCAGGGGCATTTATCATCCATGGAAGTCCTACCCAGTACTGGCCATCCTTATACTCAACTGTGTCTAGGTAGTGGTTATATGTTAAGATGTCTTCAGGGGTGGGAAGATCTGCTTCTATACCCACAGTGTCCAGTTCCCAAAGTTTGTGAACAGGTTCTTGTTGCTCTTCTAGAATGTCTCCTAGTTGTGATGGTATTAATTCTGCACCAATTCTAGCCACCACCAGAGATTGTGCCGGAGTCACAAAGACTGGATCCATCCGGTTGTCTGATTCACTTGGGCCACATGTGGGTAGAGATCCCATGATTATATATCCACCTGATGAAGAAATTAACTGGATACCGTGTTTCCGAGTCATTTTTCATTTTTCGCAATAGCTATAACTTCCACTCTTGGCAAAGTTTTTGAAATTATATTAAATAATCACATAATTAAGCATCTGGAGAATAATAAATTAATCAGTGATAGGCAATATGGTTTTAGACGATGTCGATCAACTGCAGACATTCTTTGCCTTCTTACGCATCAAATCAACCAAGCTACAGACCAACATGGTGAAACACATACAATAGCACTGGATATATCAAAGGCATTTGATAGAGTCTGGCATCAATCCTTATTGTCGAAGATGTCACACTACGGCCTTGCATCATTAGTTCCACTAATTTCTTCTTATCTTCATAACAGAAAATACGTGTAATGGTAGATGGCCTTTATTCTCAATTTCACTCAATAAATGCTGGTGTTCCCCAGGGATCAGTTTTGGCCCCAACTCTGTTCCTCATTCATATCAATGATCTCATATCTACCACTCATAATCCAATACATTCCTACGCAGATGACTCAACACTCCACAGTTCCTTCACATTTACCAATTCTTTCACCCAACCCGATCTTATAAATTCAAAAATAAACACTGCAATTTCTCTGAACCAGGACCTTTCTAGAATTAATGAATGGGGACAAGAGAATCTAGTTTCCTTTAATGCACAGAAAACCAAGTACATTCAATTTTCTAACCGACAGAATCTCACGGACTCCCATATATTTTTTAATGATGTAAATATTCCCACTTCCCCTAGTATTGACATTCTCGGTGTAACATTAACTACTAACTTGAGCTGGACACATTATGTTAGAAGCATTGCTAAGAATGCCTCTAAAAAACTGGGACTCCTGTACAGAGTTCGAGAATTCTTCACTGACGAGCAGTTGGCCGTAATATATAAAAGTCATGTGCGCTCTCAGATGGATTACTGTTCACCTCTGTGGGGTGGAAGTGGAGTGGTTGCATTGAGGCAGTTGGACAAAATTCAAAATAAAGCTATTAGATTAATCAATAACCCTGCAATCACACAGGACCTTCCTACATTAGCCATACGAAGAAACGTTGCATCCCTTGCATTATTCTACAGATATTTTCACAGCAATTGTTCCGAGGAACTTGCTTCAATTGTGCCGCCTCTCCACATCTTTCCCCGTAGAACTAGGGCAGCTGAGAGCGCCCATGAATTTACACTTTCTCCTCCACAATGCAGAACTTCTGCTTATCAGAATTAATTTATCCCCAGAGCTACTACTCTTTGGAATTCACTTCCCTCGAATTCTATCTATCTATCTATTGCCTGACGCCGCGATCCCCGAAGGGGTGGCCACGAACGAACCGCCCCCATGCACCTCTGTCCCCAGTCAGTCGACGCCCCTCCCCCCAACCAGCACCGCCTTCGTTCATGTAGTTCCTCACTCCATCCTTCCACCTCATATTCGGTCTACCTCTCCCCCTCTGTCCCTCCACCTCGCTCTCGTACACCCTCTTAGTCATTCTCTCACTTTCCATACGTTCCATATGGCCGAACCATCTCAAGTTGTTCCTTTTCACACTTTCCAGCACATCTACCTCCACACCACACCTCCTTCTTACTTCCTCATTAGTCTGTCTATCCCTCCATGTAACTCCGCACGCACTCCTTAAGTAATTCATTTCCACTGCTCTCACTCTTGGTCTGAGTCTCTCAACCAACGTCCATGCTTCGCTTCCGTAAGTCAGTGTCGGGATTACCACACTGTCATGCAAGGACTTCTTCACTTCCATACTGACCACCCTATTTCTTGTTACTGCTTTTAGCGTTCCTACAACCCTCTTCCCCTGTTGTACCCTCTCCCGCACCTCTTCATCCATAGTCCCATCTTTACTCAACACACTGCCCAGATACTTAAAAGAGTTGACGATCTCCATAGCCTGACCGTTCAGCTTCACCTCACACTCTGTGACTTCACCCCTTTCGAAGACCATAACCTTGCTCTTCCCCGTATTTACCTTCAAATTCCGTTTTTCGCACACTGTTCCAAATTCATTTACCAGACCCTGCAACTCCCATTCATTATCACTCATCAGAACTGTATCATCCGCAAACAGCAGTATAGGTAGCTTCCACTCAATTCCCTCCCTTTTCAGCGATACACCAACATCCACTGCTCTTGATAGTATTTCTTTCATAACTCCATCCATATATACAGTAAACAACCACGGGGACATCACACACCCCTGTTTCAAACCAACATTCAGGTCAAAGAACTCGCTCTGCTCACTCTCCACACGTACTGCCGCCTTTGCACCCTCATACATGCTCTTCACTGCTTTCAGCAACTTGCCCTCTACTCCGTATATTCTAAGTACTTTCCACAAACCTTCTCTATCCACTCTGTCATAGGCCTTCTCCAAGTCCATAAAGGCAACATACACCTTTTGTTTCTTCTCCAGATACTTCTCCACAACACAATTCAGGGTAAAAATCTGATCTACACATCCTCTTCCCTTCCTAAAACCTCCCTGCTCGTCGCCTATCCATTTCTCCGTTCTCACTCTCACTCTCTCAATCACTACCCTACTGTATACCTTCCCTACTACGCTTAGAAGACATATTCCTCGGTGGTTACCACACACTCCTCTTTCCCCTTTGCCCTTATATAGGGGGACTATTATGCCAGTCTTCCAGTCATCGGGTGCACTGCCCTTCTCCCATGCTAGTTTGCACATTTTCCATACCCATTCTATCACTATCTCACCACCATACCTCAACATTTCCCCACACACTCCATCTGTTCCTGGTGCTTTCCCCAACTTCACTCTTTTCATGGCTTCCCACACTTCTGACCTCCTGATCCCCACCTCCTCCTCCACTACTTCTCTTCTTCTCCCTCCCATACCATATCCAGCTATGTTTGCTGGCTCTTCATTCCTTTCATTTAGCAACTCACTGAAGTACTCCCTCCATCTTTCGACTCTCTCTTGCTTCTCGGCTAGCATTCTCCCATTCTTATCTTTCACACCCTTACTGTTTCCCTTGCTACCTTCCCTAACTTTCTTGACTTCTTTCCAGAACAGTTTCTTACTCTCCCTCCATTTTACACTCAGATTCCTTCCAAATTCCTCATCTACTCTTCTCTTACTTTCCTTCACTACTCTCTTCACCACCCTCTTACTCTCCACGTACCTCGCTCGTTTCTGTCTCTCGGAATCTTCATTCCCTCTACTACCCAACCACTCTCTATATGCTTTCTTCTTTTCTTCCACAGCTATTCTTACCTCTTCTGTCCACCATGCTGTACCTTTCACTCCCCTCCCTCTTCTCCTCACTCCACACACCTCCTCACATGCTGCACAGATCTCATCCTTAAACACCTTGCTCATCTCCTCCACTTCCTCCATAACTTCCAGGTCGAACCCACCTAGTCGTCTTTCCACTGCTCTCCTGTACTCCTCCCTGACTTCCTCCTCCTGCAACCTCTCCACCCTCCTCACCATTCCACCCTCCTCTCGCCTCCCTCCCGCTCTCCTCACCCACTTCTTTTGTATCCTAACCTTAGCTACCACTACATAATGATCAGACAGACCCCCTCCAATACCCCTATACACCCTAGCATCCATCACAGATTTCTTCATTCGTTCATCCACACATACATAATCAATCAATGACTTTCGTTCCACCACTGTCTTATCCTTCATCGTCAACATCCGTTTCCACGTGTACCTGTGGATCATTCTGTGTCGGAAGAAGGTGTTGGCTATCCACAGCCTCCTCCCCACACATACGTCCACAAGTGCACTACCATTCCCATTCACCTCTGATGGTACCCCCCACCCTCCCACCACTCCCTCAACTTTCCTATCACCCACCTTACCATTCATATCCCCAATCAGAAATATTCTTTCGTTCTTGTCAAACTTCTCCAGGCATGCCTCCACATTCATCCAGAACTCCTCTTTCTTTCTTTCAAGTATATCCTCTGTCGGGGCATACACGCATACAATCACCCACGTTTGTATTCCTACTTTCATTCTCACCCACACAATCCTTGAACCCACAGACCCATACTCTCTTACACATTCCTTCCATTTGCTACTTACAAACAAACATGCACCTTCTCTCGCTGTTCCTTCACTCACTCCAGCACACACACCCATTCCACACTCCCACTCTCTCACATCTGAACCTTTCCATTTGGTCTCTGTCATTCCACATACATCCAGCCTGGCATTCACTAACACTTCCAGAACCTCTCTCTCTTTTGTGCCATCATTCATGCCACTAACATTCCACGTAGCCATTCTCAGAATGTCCAAAGGCATGTCCTTAGTCGGTCGTGGTTCGTCAACGTTGGTTCCGTCCGCATCCGAGGCTGTTCGTTCGTTTTTCCTTGCTTAGATATTTTTTCCGGGTGGGGGTCGCAAGCCCACCGACCCAACCTCTTTAGTCGCCTCTTACGACACGCAGAAGGCACGTGGGGCATATTCTATTCCCTAACCCCCAGGAATTGCTTTCCACAAACTTACAATCAACAAATGTTTAAATCCAGTTGTTACAAACATTTTATGAATGGAGGATGCCTTTAGGCACATGGACCTTTTTGTTTTATCTGTGTTTTTCCTTCCTCCGTTCATTGTCTCTTAAAAAAAAAAAAAAAAAAAAAAAAAAAAAAAAAAAAAAAAAGAAGCGACCACAATAGTCGGAGCCGATGATCAGTTGAATTGGACCTACTACGTCAGACTCTATAGTTCGGTCTGCTAGTTGAACACCCTTCTTTGTTAAGAAGTTAGATGCTTCCTTTAAACCCTTATTTACCACAGAAGTGTTCATGTCTTCCTTAACCACCGCAGTCACTTTACATTTATATTTGCCCAATTTAATCAGGGGTTTAACCACGTCAAATGTTTGTGTTTCCTTATTTGACAAAAATCCAGTTATTGCCATGTTCACTCTTCCTACTGTTGGCAAATTCATGGTTCTGACAACATTTCCGGCAATGAATGTCTTTTGCGCTCCAGTATCAAAGAGTGCTTTGACCGGCATAACCTCTTTTCCTCTGATCAGTTGAATCTCGGCTGTAGGAGTAGCTGCCGGCGTATGCATTGGGTTTCCAGTGGTCAGGGTCATATTTACACTTGTCGGTTTGGGTTGTACTTCACTGATCTTGGGACACAACGCGGTATAATGTACACCAGTCTTGCACCGAAAACATAAATTTAATTTAGTGGCACATTCCTCAGTAGAATGTCTTGTGCTAAGGTAAACAAGACACTTACCTAGTTCGATGAGTCGTGGAAGTCTAGCCTTAAGATTTGGATAAGTCCTACAATACATGATAATGATGTACAAATGCACCCGGGGGCTGGAGAGGCTGGATAGGGAGGATATGTTAATTATGGATACAGGAATAACTAGAGGCCACAGCTACAAAGTAAAAAGACCTACCTGCAAGAACGATATCAGGAAGTTTAGCTTCCCCTATAGATGTATTGACAAATGGAATGGGCTGGAGGAGGAGGTGGTAGGGGCAAGGAACATCCATATTTTCAAGAAAAAATTGGATAAAAAGTAGACTGAGAGACGGGACAACACGAGCTTAGCTCAACTCCTGTAAACTACAATTAGGTAAATACAATTAGGTAAATACACTGTGGAATGTTGTTCTGAACATAACATACACACCTTCCGGTTTTCTTGATTTATCCCTGGTGTGGGGTTAATATTTCTGGTTACTTCTTGGGTCACTGGAGAATTGAGACTGGAATTTTTTCTCTCCCAAACACCTTTTGTTTTAGATACTGTATTAGTTTGATTATTCTGCTGGACGGATGTCACATAGGTACCAACCTCTTCCTTCTTGAATGGTTTTGCTTTTTCCTTAGTCCCTGTTGTAGACACTTTTGTGTATTTAACCTTGTTGTCTCCTTCCTTGATACCGCTATCCTTCTTGGAAACCTGCATGTGTTTGCACAGCTCTCTTAAACCCTCTTCTATCTCTTGATACGTGAAGTAGTTCTTCTTATACCTGTGGTACAATTCATCACAGGTTTTCTGAGAGCTTTTGTTGTACAATATGGTTCAAGAGCCAAGAAGCTGAATCAAGATCTTTCTGGGTACTAAGTTATTTCAAAACACAATTCAAGCTGATCCGGAATGACTGAAGATCCTGGTATGTATGCTTTGGTCCTGATAACTCCAGCAATTTGTAAACTAGGCGCTGTAGAGTCAACTCCGTATCTTCAAAATTCTCCTTGAGTACGTCTAGAGCTGCTGTATAATTGGCATCTGTTATGGGAAGTTCCTTGATAAAATCCAATGCAAAACCCTTAAGTTGACCCAACAAGTATGAACATTTATTTGCTGCAGAAATATCTAACCTGTCATGAACTAAACCTTTAAATTTGTCCCAAAAGGTATTCCAATCAGATTGCCCATCAAATTCAGGTAAGGTTATAGGTGGCAACTTAAAGCTTTGTTGTCCCGGAGCCGCAGTACCATTACTGGTACCATTACTGGTACCATTACTCCCTGTTTCGGTAACTGTCTCTGTCGCCAAGGATTCGAACCCAGCTAGTTGATCCAAATAATTTTCACGGGCATTTGTATAGGCTTGCTGTAATTCCTCAAACCTTTCAGATTGTTCTTGTTTGATGCAAAAGTCCTCCAATTTATTGCAAGACTCTTCATAATTAGCCCACCGGGTTTTAAGATCTTGGATTTGAGATTTTAACAGCTCCCTTGGACAGGGGTCACGTCTTTTTACCTCCTGACAATTATTTTATGCTCTAGTTACCCAGCCTAATTTCCCCACCATAGATTTTTTCAAGAGTGTATCAAGTCATTTTGGAAAATGGGTAATTATTTTCTGGACTATTATTAATGTTTATACTGAAGACTAATTTTCAACAATCAAAATTATATTTAGATATAGCCTAACACATACTCAATTTAGCTGTTAATCTTTAGGATTATATGCGTACCATTATTTGCTACAAATTCAGATGAATAATTAGTTGAAAACATTAAGTCCACAATATAATTTACCTAATACGTGGGAACGCACGCTAGTAGGGGGAGGGAATATATTTATTATTGAATTAAATGTCATATATGCTCCGTCCCGAGCATTTAGCTGGTCTACTTGGTCTTTCAGATGCAGGTGACATTAAAGGACAGAAACATAAAAATGGCCTAAATTATCAAATAATAGGGAGAATTTAGGTACAAGAATGAAGCTAAAGCTGTAAATATTTAGTTAATCATTGATTTCTTATCCCAGATGTTAGTGGGTACCTGTGGTAGTAGCATTTTTCTAAAAAGGGGGGGGGGGGAACACATTTATTATTTATTAAATTTGGTATATGCTCCGTCCCAAGCATTTAGCTGGTCGACCTAGTCTGCCAGACGCGGGTGACATTAAGGGCGGAGACATAAAATGGTCTAAATAAGAAAAATATGGGGGAAATTTAGGGACTGCAACGAAGCTCAGGCTCCGAGTTTCACAAACGCCAGAGAACGCAACGTTGGCCGGGCGTGGGAATTGTGGTGGAGGAGATCACGGGACACTTCTCTCCCGTTCAGATGTTTACTAGCGTCTGATCGGAACTTCAATTTCCGACTCTTAAATAAACTATATATTAATTCGTTACCAAGGGTTCATTCCCTCTTCACGAAATCATATAAATAATTATCAGCATTTAAATTATATAATTATAAAGGTGAACATCGTTTCACAACGATTTAGTGAACATAATATCAAGATATTAACGACCCTAAAGCAAACGGTGGATCGCGTATGCGGTCGCGGGAATATTTAAACTGATCCTCTTTACAGTTCTTCTAAACTTATTTCTACAAGGTTTTATAACTAAATTAACTTGATCAAGATAATCTTATACAGTACTAAATTACCTAACATTAATTAATCTCTACAATATATACAATCACCGGGTTCTGGTAGGAAATTGTTCACTCTAGTGAGGTTACCCTATCGGAAGGTTGTTGCCAACATTCCCCAGATACCGGTGTAGTCAATTTATTTCTCACAGATTGGGGCCCGGCGAAGTATGATGTGTTGCATCATGTTATATCACCTGCGGCTAACAAATCACGCCAATTTCTTCTAGACCCCGCAGCAGCTGCTCGTGGTGGTCTTGGGCTCCCTATTACTATGGGTTGCTGTTCTTCTTCCGGTAGGATGGCGAGTTCCATAGGTATGAGACGATCTACAGTTCGGAGAGTGGTTTGTCCTAGAGATACAACCTTAACGTTTCTGATAACTCCTTCGGAATCAGGATAGACTTCTTGGATCCTTGCTAAGGGCCATTTAGAGTGAGGTTGGTCCATTTTCAACAAGACTATGTCTCCCACTACCGGTTTGTGACGGTTACTAGCAGAATTCGCACCATAATACCTCTCCCGTAAGCTCAAGATATACTCAGATGCCCAATGTTTGTTCCAGGCATCCAGTATTTTGCAGAGTTTATGGTAGCTTCGTCGCAAGTGTGCATCTGCTTCATTAACGGAGGGATCCACTAATTCCTCGGTCACGTCCAAACGGGGGACTGGGTCCAATCGTCTACCATATAATAAATGAGCCGGTGTTAAGGCCTCAATTTCCAGATTGGAGTCATCTTGATACGTTAGTGGTCGATTATTTACTCTGGTTTCTATTTCGGTGACAACAGTTCTTAACTCATCCAAGGTGACCTTGGACTTGTGAAGAACCCTTTTCAGGCACGATTTCACGATACCTATCATTCTCTCTGTAAATCCATTTTGCCAAGGGGCTCTGGGAGTTGTGAATGACCAATAACAATTTCTAGAATCTAACATTTACTGTACTGCGTTGCTCTTTAATAGTTCAGAAACCAACGGTGATGCGCCCACAAAATTTGTCCCATTGTCACTAATCAAACGTCTGGGACAACTTCGCCGAGCGGCAAATCTTCTAAATTAATTTATAAAGGTTTCCGAGCTCATGTCCTCCGTTATTTCCAAATGGATAGCCCGAGTGCTGGTACAGGTGAATAGACATACTGTATGTAAACCTTCTTGGGTGGACCATCATCTCCTGTGAGAGTGATGGCACCAGTATAATCTATACCTGTTACCTCAAACGGTGTCCTTTGGTGAATGCGGTCTGGCGGAAGAGCTGGTGGTCCAGGGTAAGGAATAGCGATAGCTGTATACCTCTTGCAAATAATGCAATTCTTGATACAGCGTTTAACAGCTTGTCGTCCCTGGGGTATCCAATATGTTTGTCGCATATAGGCTAGAGTGTCTGCTACCCCACCGTGTTTAGTGGTTTCATGCGCTTTTAAAACCATCAATTTGGTGAGGTCGCAATCCTTGGGCAATAGGATCGGATGCCGAGTTTTGAGGGTTAGATCAGCTTTACCAATATGACCTCGACAACATATTAATTCTTGAGTGTCTAGATACAGCCCAAGGTCCTTCATTCTTTTGGTTGGCTTGGGATTGGGTTTACGTAGCTGTGTTAATTCCTCCTCATACTTTTCAGCTTGTATCCTTCTGATCCAGTAGATAAGTGGGTCTAATTCATCCATCTTTACCTTCTTGCTCAGGAACTTAAACACAAATTTAGTTACAGTTAATAGTTTGTCCAAATTGGAGAACTTGGTGATGTCAATCACTGAAGGCTCTGGGATAATTATTGGGTCCATATGAACTTTATCATCATTAACCTTCTGGTATGATTTTTGTTCTGGCCAATCACTCTGACGTAGCCAAACTGGACCCTGAAACCACAGAGTTTCGTTAATCAGTTTCTTGACACCAACACCTCGGCTCACCAAGTCAGCCGGATTATCCTTGGACTTAACATGCATGAATGTATAGTTAATTTGCAGTTCCTTTATTTTGTGTACTCTGTTACGCACATAAACTATGTGACTATCATCCTTAGCTATCCAGTGCAAACATATCTCACTATCTGTCCATATATGTCTTACCTAAAAGAGAAACATACCATTCAAATAAGTAGCTAACCTAGTTCCCAATTCAACAGCGGTCAGCTCCAACTGTGGAAGGGTACGTTGTTTTAATGGCGCTACTCGGGATTTGGACATAATCATAGTAGATCGGACTTCAGTGACACAATAAGCTACTGCACCATACGCCTTAGATGAGGCATCACAAAATATGTGCAATTGAGCACACTCATTATCAGAGGTAGGATCACATCTTCTAGGAAACTTGACTGAGGGTACCTTCTCATATTCCACCTGCAATTTGTTCCACTCTTCTGTATACTTTTCAGGTAATGGAGTATCCCAACTCAGTGCTTCTCTCCAGGCCTCCTGAACTAAAATCTTCCCTTTAATTGATATGGGACTAAATATGCCCAATGGGTCGAACATCATAGAGACCTGACTTAAGAGTGTACGTTTTGTGAGTTTTACATCGGGAAACTTGAGGGGCTTTAGAGACATCTCATCAGTAGTTGTTTTCCACAGCAATCCTAGTACTGGTTGATATTCTAATATTTGATAGTCA
Organism: Paralithodes platypus; assembly: GCA_032716605.1. Taxonomy (NCBI): domain Eukaryota; kingdom Metazoa; phylum Arthropoda; class Malacostraca; order Decapoda; family Lithodidae; genus Paralithodes; species Paralithodes platypus. The sequence continues at coordinate 10,449,103 of CM064525.1, read as the reverse complement.
GGATAGTCTCTTCTTATCTGGTCCAAAAGAATATGAGAGTTTGAATTCCAACTTTGTAGTGGCATTTTTTTTTTTTTTTTTTTTTTCTTTTTTTTTTTTAAAGAGACAATGAATGGAGGAAGGAAAAACACAGATAAAACAAAAAGGTCCATGTGCCTAAAGGCATCCTCCATTCAATTTTTTTTTTGTAACAACTGGATTTAAACATTTGTAGATTGTAAGTTTGTGGAAAGCAATTCGAGGGAAGTGAATTCCAAAGAGTAGTAGCTCTGGGGATAAATGAATTCTGATAAGCAGACGTTCTGCATTGTGGAGGAGAAAGTGTAAATTCATGGGCGCTCTCAGCTGCCCTAGTTCTACGGGGAAAGATGTGGAGAGGCGGCACAATTGAAGCAAGTTCCTCGGAACAATTGCTGTGAAAATATCTGTAGAATAATGCAAGGGATGCAACGTTTCTTCGTATGGATAATGCAGGAAGGTCCTGTGTGATTGCAGGGTTATTTATTAATCTAATAGCTTTATTTTGAATTTTGTCAACTGCCTCAATGCAACCACTCCACTTCCACCCCACAGAGGTGAACAGTAATCCATCTGAGAACGCACATGACTTTTATATATTACGGCCAACTGCTCGTCAGTGAAGAATTCTCGAACTCTGTACAGGAGTCCCAGTTTTTTAGAGGCATTCTTAGCAATACTTCTAACATAATGTGTCCAGCTCAAGTTAGTAGTTAATGTTACACCGAGAATGTCAATACTAGGGGAAGTGGGAATATTTACATCATTAAAAAATATATGGGAGTCAGTGAGATTCTGTCGGTTAGAAAATTGAATGTACTTGGTTTTCTGTGCATTAAAGGAAACTAGATTCTTTTGTCCCCATTCATTCATTCTAGAAAGGTCCTGGTTCAGAGAAATTGCAGTGTTTATTTTTGAATTTATAAGATCGGGTTGGGTGAATTAAAATTGGCTTTATTACATTCTTGCCTTGCCAAATTGTAGATTTCAAACACCTCTTCTCCACTGTCGGCAACGCCCTGAAGATTATCCATGTAAAACAGTTGACCCATTTCCGGTTTCTCTGTCTTCTGGAAATGATATCTCAAAGTGCTGCACAACAAGAAAGGACTAGAGCAGGAACCAAACAACACTGACCGAAAGCGGTATTCTTTTATCCGCCCACCAGGCTGAAAAGGATCTTCAGGCCAAAGGAACTTTGTGAATTTGCGGTCCTGCTCCTTTAACCCTATTCTCAAAAAGGCTTTGGAGATATCTGCCACAAACCCAAATCTCTTCGTCCTGAATTTTAATAGTACATCACCCAGTATTTCAGTCAGATTTGGTCCTACATAGAGACAATCGTTTAGACTTGCTTCATTCTTCGCTGCTCGAGAACTGCAGTTAAATACCACTCTGATGGGGGTAGTACTGGAGTCCTTACTTACAGCATGATGAGGAAGGTAATGACCCTCTTTATGGTTTATTTCACCTGGGACCTCCTCAATAAAGTAATTTTCCAACTGCTCTTGAATTATTTTATGATAAATGTCCAGTCGTTCAGGATGTTGACGCAATCTCTCCACCATTTTATTTAATTGACATCTTGAACTCTGGTAGTTAGTTGGTAATTCAGGGGCATTTATCATCCATGGAAGTCCTACCCAGTACTGGCCATCCCTATACTCAACTGTGTCTAGGTAGTGGTTATATGTTAAGATGTCTTCAGGGGTGGGAAGATCTGCTTCTATACCCAGTGTCCAGTTCCCAAAGTTTGTGAACAGGTTCTTGTTGCTCTTCTAGAATGTCTCCTAGTTGTGATGGTATTAATTCTGCACCAATTCTAGCCACCACCAGAGATTGTGCCGGAGTCACAAAGACTGGATCCATCCGGTTGTCTGATTCACTTGGGCCACATGTGGGTAGAGATCCCATGATTATATATCCACCTGATGAAGAAATTAACTGGATACCGTGTTTCCGAGTCATTTTTCGCAAGAAGCGACCACAATAGTCGGAGCCGATGATCAGTGAATTGGACCTACTACGTCAGACTCTATAGTTCGGTCTGCTAGTTGAACACCCTTCTTTGTTAAGAAGTTAGATGCTTCCTTTAAACCCTTATTTACCACAGAAGTGTTCATGTCTTCCTTAACCACCGCAGTCACTTTACATTTATATTTGCCCAATTTAATCAGGGGTTTAACCACGTCAAATGTTTGTGTTTCCTTATTTGACAAAAATCCAGTTATTGCCATGTTCACTCTTCCTACTGTTGGCAAATTCATGGTTCTGACAACATTTCCGGCAATGAATGTCTTTTGCGCTCCAGTATCAAAGAGTGCTTTGACCGGCATAACCTCTTTTCCTCTGATCAGTTGAATCTCGGCTGTAGGAGTAGCTGCCGGCGTATGCATTGGGTTTCCAGTGGTCAGGGTCATATTTACACTTGTCGGTTTGGGTTGTACTTCACTGATCTTGGGACACAACGCGGTATGATGTACACCAGTCCCGGGTTATTGGTCTCCCATAGCCCGTCAGAGGGGGCGCGCCTATATAAGACCTACAGCATATGACATACACACATATTTACACGTAACCTTGTTCCCTTGTATAACTTCTAGCCTCATTCACTTAACATTCTGTCAGGTTCATAACTCGAATAGATCTCACTCTATCTCAGCTCCCGACGATTGTTGTATCAGCCTTCCGCATCTTGCTAGTTGCCCACACAAGTAGTTTTAGAATAAATAATCTTGCCAGGTGAGATCTAGCACACCTGTAGAATTCAGTTCATTTGTGAGCCTTTCAGAGCTCACCTTATTGTTGATGACCACTTGGTCATTGTTGCTTTAGAGTCAGTTAACGTCACTATTGCCGGGGACATCATAGTATGATCCAGACGACATCTGCCATTACTGCACTCTTGTTACCTTGCTGAGATCTTGCTTGAGATCTAGTTGAGTGGGAGGTAAGCCTCCACTATTTTGGATACTCTATAATTGTATCCGAGAAGTTATTGTTAAATTGAGTCCGGACCCATTGTTCGACTCTTGCCTTATAATTGCTAATCATATTATTATTTGTATGCTCTATTTACCATTGTTGCCATTTTGATGATCTCAGTGTTCCACAATTAAATATATTGCTCCTCCATGAACCAGGTGTAAAGTGAATAAAACCCATGTTAACTTGTCGCCTGTGTACTTATTCTCCTGCCGTGTTGTCTCTTTATTAAAGTTAAAGGTATACTTCTCCAGTTAGAGAGTTAATCATTGCACTCAGAATATCTCGCGTTCCAATTTGGACCGGGCATAACAATAATAATAACCCCCAAAGCGTTGCACCAGATGGTGTTCTGTCAAAAATGACTAACAGCATTTTGTGCAGGCAGTTTTCCAGTACAAATATGTTCTTAGCTTATCATAACCCCTTTAGTAAGAAGACATCATAGCTTAATTTATTCTGTTTATCATTAGTTGGTTTTCTTCAACTTAAGAAGGACCTATGGGTGACAAAAAGGTTAATTGAGAGTTTTTAACTTTGTTGTGACCAGAGGCTCTTCCCAACTTGAATACAAGCGTCTAATGAAAGTCAGAATAAAAATAAACACACCAAAGTTTATGCACCTACAGAGAGGCACTTTACCTTATAGAAACACAGAATTATAAAGTGTGTCTACTTCACCATATCTAAATCATCCTCACCCTCATCTGATTCCTCATCCTCATCTAACTCATCCCCATCTGACTCATCCTCATCTGACTCATCCTCTTCTGAATAATTCTCATCTGATTAATCCTCATCTGACTCCTCATCAGATTCGGTGAACCCTTCCAGTGACCGCTGAAGGTACAGGAGGGAAGGCAGTATGGTAGTCAACCTAGAGATCACTTCTGTAATAGTTAGTCGGTCCTCCTGTTGGTACTCTACCATGTCAGCCACAAGTTCCTCAAGTCCCTCCGGCCAAGCACTCAGTCGTCCAGCCTTCATCTGTTTCACGACCAGTTTTTCAAACATAATACCAAGAGAAAAAATGTCACTAGCAAAAGATGCCCCTCTGTTATAGAACAATTCAGGTGCATACCACTTATACTTAATGTATCTAGTGACATCATTGTTCCTTGTACGTTCAACCTGATCTACTAGTGCCCCCAATCCAAAGTCAATCAAGGCGGATTCAACCTCGCCAAGATCATCCATAGGAATCTTGACAAGTACATTGTCTGATTTGATATCATTATGTAGGACCCCTGCTTCGTGTACCTGCTGTAAGCTGCGTGCCAGTGCCAAGAACACTTCTACCAACCCTCGAGCAGTAAGACGGTTATATACACTCTGTAGAGTCTTGCCCTCCACACAAGACAGGAAAAGACAAGGCCGGTCACAGCAGTTGGCATGCAAGACTGGGGAGCCTCCAGCACCCTGCAGATGATCTAGCAATACAGCCTCACGCCAGAAAGCCTGCAACATTGTACGATCTACTCTCTTACCCAGTTTGCATACTAGATATTTACCTTTGTGCCTAAACAGAAATGTTTCACAAGAGCCACCAGAGCTAAGAAAACGCTTAGAAACCAGATGTGGTTTTAGCAGTTTATAAGAAAAGGTACAGCTTGGAAGCTGATTCGGCAGTATACGCTTGTGAGAAGATGGTTTATCAGGAGGGTCAATGAAGAAATCTAGACAGGCTAGGACGTGAGCCAAATGAGGCCTGCCACACGCTTGGTACTCTGCAGTGTTGGCCATCCATTGGCAGAATTCCTGGAGTCCAGTAGGATAGCAGGACACCAAAGACTTCTGCATCAAAACCTTCCAAGTGTGGAGGAATGCGCGACCAAGTGACCTAACATCAGCATCAGAACGAGTGCATGTGTTGCCGACCTGATCGTTGACAGCGAGGGGTGTGATGGACATGACTATCTTAGCATTGTGACCCGCTGTGTAAAATACCTCTGAAGTGATATCGTTGAGTAGGTGGCCATTTTGGTGTAGTGCAGCTAGATCCAATACAGTAGCCCTCAGCTCCTGCAGCCAGGGAACCGCCTTATACATAACCTTGTTGGTTAATTGTTGCTCAACAATTAATTATGTAGTAATATATTGTTAATTATTACGTTATATGATTAACTACGAAAAGAAGCTTCTAACTATTACGTTATATGATTAATTACGAAAAGAAGCTTCGAGCGAACGAATAACGCATCTAATCACTGCACTTGTAGGCACAGAAATGAAGACTCTTTTTGAACGCCGGTGATGTAACCTTTATGCGTCTTAGGTATAATATTAAATTTGCTGTTGTTTTTCTTGTATATTAAATTTGCTGGTTTTTCTTATGTTTACTATAAATTTCTTCAATTATGTTTTTCCCAAAACTAATAACTATGAATAACTATAAAATAGTGATATATATTAAAAATTAAAAACAAAAATGGATGTGTTATATAAAAGTTAGCGGTTTAAAAAGTTTTCTTTATTAATTGTACTTCATAGAACACCGCAATTTAATGGGTAACTTAAACAAAGTATATGAGGTGTACTACGATAACACCCTCACACACAATTATTATTACATATGCGAGCACACCCACACACACACCTTCAGTAACAACGTACCCCAAAGTGTTGGGGCTTTCACTTAAAGGTGAACTACAGGGATGAACGAAAAAACGAAGATTAATGCAGGGTCATAACTTGGCATGAATATACTGTAATTTATGTACATGGGCAATATCGATATAATTCCATTAAACTCCAGAACAAAATACTAATATATATAGTCGTTGGTGACGAATTGGCATTTTTAGCCAGCTGGAGTGACTCCATTGTGTAGAGACGCCGTTTGTAAACAACATATGCGGTCCTGAACAGTGAGATCTGTTTTTCGTAATTAATACCTTTCAATTCAATACTCAAGCTCTACAAAAGATCGACCAACGTCCTGATGATGTGGTGCACATCAAGAAATAATCCCAGCTCGCCAGCAATTAACATACATGCAGTGTTTATGCATGTTTAGCCTGGTCCAGAGTTGAGGGAACTCGGTTCTAAGGCCAATTTCGTAATGATAATATAGTTTTCTGTTCAATTTATATATCGCGGTCCCTTGACCAGACAGTGGTGAAGCCAAATGTTGAGCTGTAAACATGCATACAAATTATAAGAGTTTCTCAAAGAAAAAACCCCCAAAGATTCACCCATTTCCCATATCGAGAGTTCCCGCCATTGGCTACAGTTACGTCATGGTAAACACGCCAGTTTGCGCCACATAAAATAACTTAGATAAGCTAGGCTATATTTCTATATTGTTAAAACAAATTGATGAAAGTTCATCAGTACCATGTACCTAAAACCAAGCAGATCCCAATGGACATTGTAGTTTGAATAGGTTTCATCCCTGGAATTCACCTTTAACCCGGGAACTGCGGGAAGACCTTAACAGTTCCCCCGGCGGACTGCGGGAACTCTTAACCCGGGAACTGCGGGAAGACTCTTAAGAGTTCCCCCGGCGGACTGCGGGAAGACTCTTAAGAGTCAGAAAGAAAAAAAAATCAACTTTAACCCTTCCTACCCGGTCTGCCTTAGGTAAGGACAGCACGAAAGAAGGGCCGCTACCCGGTATGCCTTATCTAAGGCATGAGCTTAATAGCCTAATTAAGCTTGGTCCGAACGCCGTGCGTACGACGTATGTCAACAAACCCAAGCGTTCGTCACTGCACCTCCGAAAACAAGAAGGAGAAGACTCCTCAATGTTATTGTTCTGACGTCATGACGAAATTAGTGTCTAAAAAGCTCCAATATTGGCAACATCTCTGCAATATTGGCTCCACTGAAATCGTCATCACAACTGAACCAGTTGACTTACAGAGCTCTACTCAATGCCAAAATACAGATTGAAAACCGCACTACGATTATAGATGAGTGGGAAAGTTCTAGCAGTGAAAATAAACATAAATACGGTAGCCTAGGCCTAGACGTTTTTCAGCCATATCGCCCGGGTAGGGGCGACCGTCATTTGGTAAGACAGCCCGGGGAGGAAGGGTTAAACATCGAAAAAAAAAAAAAAAAAAAATTGCCCCTGGGCCATGCAAAATATCACTCCTCTACCTCCCCTCCTTCCCCACTTTCCTCCCTTCCTTCAGTTATCACCTATTTTCCCTGTTATTCCCTTATTCTGAGGTATATTTTCGTGCTAACATTAGCGAGTTGCAAGCAGGGCATTGACATCACTGTTAGCAAGCGAGTGCAAGAGAGAGAGAGAGAGAGAGAGAGTATCGATCGACTGTGTCCCAGTGGCCTTGGGGGAAATTGGCGGGAAAGCAGGTTGCCTCACCCATACATTATATATACTCGCGGCCTGTATCTCCGATTTTGACCATCCAAACGCTGTTTTCACTCGTTTTATTGTTGTTTCAGGTTAATACCTTTATAATCAACCCATAATAGGGGATAAGTATAATGCTATGGATATATGAATATTTTAGTGATATATAAAAGCAAATAGAAACAGCTCAAATACGTCAGCACAGGCAGAGGTGTCTAATTACCCCCATGCGCACTTCTTAGGTTAAGAGTCAGGGGGGAAAAAATCAATTTAAAACCGATATTTTTTTTATTTTTTTATTTATTTATTTATTTTTTTTTGCCCCTGGGCCATGCAAAATATCACTCCTCTACCTCCCCTCCTTCCCCACTTTCCTCCCCTCCTTCAGTTATCACCTATTTTCCCTGTTATTCCCTTATTCTGTGGTATATTTTCGTGCTAACATTAGCGAGTTGCAAGCAGGGCATTGTCATCACTGTTAGCAAGCGAGTGCAAGAGAGAGTATCGATCGATCGACAGTGTCTCTCCAGACTTGGGGAAAGGAGGTTGCCTCAGCCATACATTATGTAACTCCCGGCCTGTATCGCCGATTTTGACCATCCAAACGCTGTTTCCACTTGTTTTATTGTTGTAACAGGTTAATACCTTTATAATCAACCTATAATAGGCGCATATGGAGAAGTATTAATGCTATTTATGGTAAAATAAATATTTTAGTGATGGAAACAGCTCAAATACATGCGCACAGGCAGAGGTGTCTCATACCCCCCATGCGCACTTCAGAGGTTAAGGGTTGTTGTTGTTCCCCAGGCTGTCTGGATCATGGGCGGATGATTTTATAATACCATACACTTTCAAGTCCCCGGGTGCCCCAGGCCTTATCTCAATAAGGCCCGGACACCAAGGCCCTGGTACCAGGACTTCTTCTTCTTCTTGTGGAGTTGCTGTCCCTTTTTTTTTAACCAGCTCACCTATGCACCGGTGATTATTCTTTCTCCAGAGACAGCTAGAGCTTGGTTAAGATGTAGTTTAGAAAATAAGTAGTCGTAGAAGGGATAGTTAAAGAAAAGTATTGAAGTACTGTATACTGTATAGCTTAAGCAGAATTCTCCTCTCCCTATTTACCCCCTCCTCCACCCCCCAATATCTTGTTCTCTCCTTAACTTAACTTTTCCCTTCTCCCCCTCTCTACTATTTAATCTCATTTATCTTCCTCCCCCACTCTGCTCACCTTCTCCCCCCTCACCCTATTCTATTCTATTCTATTCTATTCTATTCCATTTTCTCTTCTGCCACACCTGCTCCAGGAATCTTTTCACTACCTTCATTCTTTTCTCCATTTCTCCATCTACCCCCTCTTCTGTCCCGAGACCTAACACAAATTTTACACCCTCATCCTCCTCTTCTTTCTGTTCTTCCCATTCCCTCTCCCCTACCACCCGTTTCAACTCATCTTCCAACCCATCTCTCTCCTCTGCATACCCCTGGCACTCTGTCACTATACAGTATGTTCTATTGTCTCCTCCACTCTCCTCCCTCCCACCTCCCACTGCAGACACTCTTTCACCCCCCATTCCACCTCCATGTTCTCCTATTTGTCTCTAATGCTCCTGCCCTAGCCTTAAATAGTAGTTCAGCTCCCCAACTTCCGTCATAAAACTCCTCTTTTCTCGGTCTCCCCTTGCTTCTATATCTTATCAGTGTACTTTTCTTCTCCATATTTCTCTTCCATTCCTGTCTTCCTACTTCCTTCACTCTCGTTCCTATCTCTTTCTCTAGTCTCCTTCCCTGACCTAGTCCTGCATTACTCCCTACATCTCTCCACTCCTCTCCCACCCTTCTTTGTTTCACTCCTATTTTTTTTCAGTTTTCTCCTACACTCTTTTGCCCATCTACTCTTCCCCTCCCCCCATTCATACACTCTCCTTGGCCACCTATTTTCCTCCATCTCCTCCAACCTACTCTTGTACCTCAACTTTGCCTTCGCCACTCTTTCCTCAAACGTACTCCATCCCATCTCCCCTCTCACTGCTTCATTTGCTGTCCACCTTCTTGCTCCTAACCCTAGTCTTCCTACAGTAGTTTATTTTGTCCCGTCTCTAGTCTATTTATTTCTCCCCCTGTACTCCCTCTCACATCCATCCCGTACATTATTTTCGGCAATTCAAAGTCCTTCCACACCTCTCTTACTATTTTATATTTATTCACTCTGGTTTTTGTAACATTCCACAGTTTCCCACTACACTGCTCCACCTTCATGATTTTCTCATTCATTGTCCTTTGTCGCCCTTCCCTCCCTATCCATACCCCTAAATACTTCACTTCCTCCCTTGTTTCTATTCTTTCCCCTCCTATCCTCATTTCTGCTGCCTCTGGTCCATTTACCACTATCATACTGCTTTTCTCTACACTGAACTTCATTTCTAAGTCTCTGCCAAACCTTTCCGCCTCCTGTAACATTTTTCCCATATCTTCCTCTTTCTCTGCTATCAACACTACGTCATCAGCAAACGTCAGAATTGCTAGCATATATTGACCTATTTTCACTCCTTTTCCCTTACTCTTAATTCTCCTCAACAACTCCTCCATGCACATTGCAAAAAATTAATGGTGACAGATTACATCCCTGCCTTAGCCCTTTCCTTCTCCTGATTCCTTTCACTGCAATATCTTTCCACACAATTTCTGTCTCCACCCCTTCATACATATTCATTATCATGTTCCTTATCTTCCTACTCACTCCTAGTTTCTCCATCATTGCTTCTGCAACTCCCCTACTAATCTTATCATATGCCTTCTCCACATCCAAACACACTATAATTTTTCCCTTGCTTTGCCTTTTTCTCTATAATCTCATCTAATATACAGTATATATATTGTCTGTTCCTCTTCTTCCCTTCCTAAACCAGTTTACCGAGTATTCTGACGACTGTCAAGACGACAGCATATATTACAACAAACTTCTTTTGAAAACCTCGGGTACTCTAGGCCTAGCCTAAACAACATTATTTTCACCGGGCACCCTAAGCGGACCCAAACCCTTAATAAAGACATATTTTACCGGGTACCCTAAACTTTGTCATACTTAAGAAAAACAAACCAGGGTTCCAATAAGGGAATCAAATGGAAATTCTTGCCGGGTACTCTAGGCTTAGTCATACTATAATAAGGATGCCTTACCATATTAGTGACAGGCCCGGGTGCCAGTAATTAACATAACTATCGGATTTACGATAGATACAAGAACTTAAATAAGTACTTCTATCTAATTAGTTTACTTAAAGTAAACAATACAAGGCTAGTGCCTAATTTTGCCCAAGTTAAGTAGGCCCAAATAAGTACTATTTCCATCTCACTATGCAACATTGACTCCTTGGTATGATTCACAGGCTCAGGTATTGCACGGCGTTTTCCAGAGAAGAATCTGGACAACAATTAGAACGTTCCCTCCCGGCCAAGGGATATAACCACAGCAAAAGCTGAACAGTATTCCAGATTTCAAGGCCATGGTAGACATGACCATCTCACCTGTTGCTCCCTTCACTCGGCTAAAAAACCTATATCTCCAAGGTGAGTTCACTGGGCAAAACTCTAGACATTTCTAATTCACCTACGAAGTGTATTCTCACTAATTACATATTGTAATTAATTTCCAGGAACAAGTACAAGTTTTCCTTCCCTTTCTAAAAAGGCTATACCTGACTAAAAAATTACAGAGTAATTATTCTCTTGTAATTACATATTTTAATTAATTTCCAGGGAACAAATACAAGTTTTCTTTCCCTTTCTAAAAGGCTATACCTAAAAAAAATAAAAAAAATAATTAGTAATTATATCCAGTGATACCGTAGTAACAATTCACTAGGCTACTTCTTACATAAAAGGCAACTGTAGTTTAATTAAAATAAACGAGACATGACCAGATCCTATTTTGCCAAAATATAAGTAGACCTAATAATTCCGGTATTACAACACTGACCCCTTGTTATGATTTCCAGGCTCAAACGAGCTACCAGAGAAGAATCTCTTCAACAATTAGAACGATCTCCTCCGACCAAGTGACAACCACTGGAGGAGCCTTACACCTTATATGTTAAGGTGAGTTCATTTTACAAATCACTAGACTTTTCCGGTTCTCCGGCTAAGTGTACTTTCACTAATCATATATTTTTGCTAACATGACCCAAAAAAACATCTTTACCCTCGGTCATATTATCTATATGGAGTTCAGTAAAACCTGACATTTCAGGTACCTTTTACAAAAATCTCCAAGTACCAGGAATGCTAAAGTATGTAAGCTTTTTAGAATTATCTCTTCTAGAACTCCTAGTTAGTCCCCACCTCCTGACAAGAAAATGTCCGGATCTAGCAGGAAAAGACATAGGTCGGTCAGCTCAGAGCCTGCCAGTAAAAAACAGAATAATAATAATAATAATAATTAAATGGATAGGCGACGAGCAGGGAGGTTTTAGGAAGGGAAGAGGATGTGTAGATCAGATTTTTACCCTGAATTGTGTTGTGGAGAAATATCTGGAGAAGAAACAAAAGGTGTATGTTGCCTTTATGGACTTGGAGAAGGCCTATGACAGAGTGGATAGAGAAGGTTTGTGGAAAGTACTTAGAATATACGGAGTAGAGGGCAAGTTGCTGAAAGCAGTGAAGAGCATGTATGAGGGTGCAAAGGCGGCAGTACGTGTGGAGAGTGAGCAGAGCGAGTTCTTTGACCTGAATGTTGGTTTGAAACAGGGGTGTGTGATGTCCCCGTGGTTGTTTACTTTATATATGGATGGAGTCATGAAAGAAATACTATCAAGAGCAGTGGATGTTGGTGTATCGCTGAAAAGGGAGGGAATTGAGTGGAAGCTACCTATACTGCTGTTTGCGGATGATACAGTTCTGATGAGTGATAATGAATGGGAGTTGCAGGGTCTGGTAAATGAGTTTGGAACAGTGTGCGAAAAACGGAATTTGAAGGTAAATGCGGGGAAGAGCAGGGTTATGGTCTTCGAAAGAGGTGAAGTCACAGAGTGTGAGGTGAAGCTGAACGGTCAGGCTATGGAGATCGTCAACTCTTTTAAGTATCTGGGCAGTGTGTTGAGTAAAGATGGGACTATGGATGAAGAAGTGCGGGAGAGGGTACAACAGGGGAAGAGGGTTGTAGGAACGCTAAAAGCAGTAACAAGAAATAGGGTGGTCAGTATGGAAGTGAAGAAGTCCTTGCATGACAGTGTGGTAATCCCGACACTGACTTACGGAAGCGAAGCATGGACGTTGGTTGAGAGACTCAGACCAAGAGTGAGAGCAGTGGAAATGAATTACTTAAGGAGTGCGTGCGGAGTTACATGGAGGGATAGACAGACTAATGAGGAAGTAAGAAGGAGGTGTGGTGTGGAGGTAGATGTGCTGGAAAGTGTGAAATTGAACAACTTGAGATGGTTCGGCCATATGGAACGTATGGAAAGCGAGAGAATGACTAAGAGGGTGTACGAGAGCGAGGTGGAGGGACAGAGAGGGAGAGGTAGACCGAATGAGAGGTGGAAGGATGGAGTGAGGAAGTACATGAACGAAGGCGGTGCTGGTTGGGGGGAGGGGCGTCGACTGACTGGGGACAGAGGTGCATGGGGGCAGTTCGTTCGTGGCCACCCCTTCGGGGATCACGGCGTCAGGCAATAGATAGGCCTAGATAGATAGATAATAATAATATTTTTTTTACTCAATTAGCATTTTTACAGAGTTGGTACCACATAATATGTTACAAATATGACATGTACCAGCCTGGCATAATTCCAACTAAGGATAGCCCAATAAGGCCGTTAGGCATATTTCCATTGGGCTCCTTGGAAGTTAACAAATCACAAACTGAAAGGCGACCCACCTTCTAAGTCCCAAAGTTCCCCGACTCGCAATCAGGATTTCAGGTCCTGCACTCTACTGTACACACATATCCCCAGACTCTTGACATTTGTCTAACATAGTCAGTCACCCTGCTAAACCTGTTTTCATCGAAAAAAACATAGAATTACCTGTCTCCTCTACCTCCTTGACTGATCCTAGTGCTGTGCATGTCATCCCCCCCTCCTCTTTTCCCTAGTACGGCTAGGTGATACTATTGAACAATTTATTGAATCAACTCCGTTGTTTGCTCCACCCACATTGATTCACCCTAAAACTGATTCAGGTGAATATTGAAGCTGAAATACATAAACCCAGGGAGTTGGTTGGGTGAATTTCAGGTATTTTTCTTAAATCTATGCAGGAGTGTGACAAGCAAATTGAACAGAAAATTTTACGCCTTTAGATAAGGCTATCCGAGATCTCCAAGTAGTTCTCTTGCTCCGTCCAGGTTACAACATGCCATACCAAACACAGTTCCACTGGTTCAGGTACCTGTCCATCCTAAACAACCTGCTCATAAAATAACAACCACTCCTACATCCTCCACTCAGACTAGTCTCCAAGCTCCGGGTATTCCCAGTATCCCTTGTTCTGTCACAGATTCAACCCCCACCCATTGAACAGGAACCCGAAAGGTTCAAGAACCCTATCCCTCTACTAATGGGTAAACCCCGATACTACCTACTAATGCTGACACAGGTCAACCAGATTTGGTACCAATACCAAAGTAGTGGATTATTAAAATGGACGAGCTGAGGAATCTATGTGCAAAGAGGCACAAGGCCAATTGCTGGACGTATTCATAAAAAACACTTCCCAATTCTATTGGATGCTAAGTACTTTACTTACACACACACACTCACGGTGTCTCATCTTTCCTATATTCCCTCCTCCCACGGTGCCTTCAGGGAAGCGCTGCAAACCATGGTCTGACGTGAATAAGGCTGATGGACATACAGTACAGTAAAAGTCCGTTAATCCGACGACCGATGATTCGAATCTCCCAATAGTCCGAATTTTTCAATTTGAGGCCAAATCCGAATTCACCCGATGGTCCGAATTTCAAGAAGTCCCAAAGTCCCCTTTTTGAGGCATTAGGCCACTCAAATGACACATAATGGAGCACACACATATCATATGTTCATGAATTCACTTTAAAAGGTTACCATTGTCATTGTAGCCTATTATCTACTTCAAAACATTCAGATTAATGGTCAAAGGAAGCTACTGATATAATCGTAAACACCTTCGTCTTCTTCTTCTTCCACATCGTCTGCTACAGAGTTTGTTTTGCTCTTGAACGCATCCTTGGGACGCTCCGATGCGCTACTGGCTTGCACCGCATTTTCTGCAAGCGCATTCAGTCTTGAGCTTGAAAACGCACCTTTGGACGTATTAGTCTTGAGCTTGAAAACGCACCTTTGGATGTTCCGATACGCTACTATTTATAGTTCAGTGATCGGAGCATCCCAAGGGTGCTTTCAAGACAACAAGACAAGGGTGCTTTCAATACAATATAATATAACAGAGCACGTCACAAAAGGAAATCACAAAAGGAAAATTACAAGAACCTCTCAGGGAAGTGCCGTTGTTAAGGCATTACTTCCCGAACCACATCTGATCTTCAAGAGCAAGACAAACTCGCTAGTAGACGGAAGAAGAAGAAGACGTTTATATCAGCAGATTCCTTTGACCATTAATCTGAATGTTTTGAAGTAGGTAATAGGCTACAATGACAATGGTAAACTTTTGAAGTGATTTCATGAACATATGATATGTGTGTGTGCACCATTGTGTCATTTGGGTGGCCTAATGTCTCAATGTTTTCGTCATACACAGGTTCATAGGGGTAAAGTCCGATAATCCGAAAAATCCACTAATCCGAACGAGAGCCGGTCCGCTGCCCTTCGGATTAACGGAAGTTTACTGTATTACCATTAAATCTCTCTAATCTCTCAAAATCCGTAGGTTGCTCCACAAAAAGGTCAGAGAACAAAATTCCTATGTTGGAACTATACACTCTAAGAGATGGCCCATGGGCTAATTGGGTGACTGAGGCAGAGTAATTGGTCCTGACTTGGGGGGATGCCCCCCCCCCCCCCCCCCACAAACTCCCATCGGAGGATCACCAATTTACCACTAGGCATACATAAAACACCCTACTCTATTCCCCAGAAACTCGGGAAATATCTCAGATCTCCAAAAATAGGTTGTGCCCAACTAGTTGACCCCATGATAGAGACACCTACCCTGCACGGATTGACAAAGACGTTAGACGGCGTCAAAGAACGCATAGGTTACTGACAAATTTTTTATCACGCAACAACATCCTGCACAAGCCATGAGGCAAGTAGCAGATTCTATCCCTGAACAAAACTTCAGGTCTACACTTCATTTTATCAGAAGAGCTTCACGTGGTAATTCTCGGATGACCACGGGGAATGTCAAGATTTGCTTTTGTTTGCTTTTGTAGTGGTGTAGGTAAAATCACCCCGGTCGATCTGGGGATCCGCCGTTATTGCAAATTTTGATGCAACTAGAGCTGGACAGTATCCACTCATCCAATTGTCCAAGAATATACCCAAAGATATTGCCACTCTAGCTCTCTTTTCACCTCGATTCACATGTAGTTTGACTCCCCCAAACAACCTGTAATGAGGTTCATGCTCTGTTGCTAAGCCCTCAGATAGATATGTTTGGGAAGTTTTAACAAACAAGCTAACCCCTCCTCGGAGCTCAGTCCAACAATGGACAACTATCTCTAGAGTTAGAAACATTAATGAACCAAATGTTGACAGACAATGTTGTGACTTAGGTGCCAGAAGGCATTCCAGTTTTTCTATCACACATGTTTCTCTCCCCAAAAGGGACAGTCTATGACTAAAACCCTACGATAGACATGTTTACTCCTCAACAAATCAATTCTCAATAGAAAGTTCAGGATATTAACTAGTTCCCAAGTAAAACTAATTCTACAACCAAAGGTCGGGATAATTACTCCAGATATAGAAGACTCCTCTGGCACATCCCAGTAGCAAGAGTTACCAAATAAGTTCCTAGCTACCCCATTCAGAATCAGAGCGGGAATGTTCACCAGAATTCCTTCCAGCTTGGACATAGCTCCCAGTTTTTCACCAAGTTAGTGAAACAAACTCTCCTACAAGGCCCCTAGGCTCCCTCAGGTTGAAGGCCAGGCAACAAAGCCGTTCCTCTAACACCTCACAATTCCCCTCTATTCATCCCAAAGAGATTTCTACATCCCCTGTCGTTGCAGTAAAAATCTCAGGTAAAGGGAATCAGTGACACATTGGTCAGATCCACTTTAGGGTTGGACACAGACGCTTCGAATCTGATAGGATGGCACTATCAGTCGTTCGGAAGGTCATCAGTATCACGGAAAATGGACAACCTTAAGTCAGTGTCACATCAATACCCAAGAGCTAACAGTCCCTCTAAATTTCCCAAAGTTCATGCAATATCATTGACCTCCAGGTCAATGTCATGCCAGATGGTCAACATGACCACAGTAATTTGCTTGAAGAAACAGGTCCCCACCCGGGCCAGGTTTCTCTAGGATCTCTCGGGAAAAGATATGCTTTCTAGCCCAAAACATTCCCCATTAATCCATGCAACATATCGACCAGGGTTCCCCAACCTGTGGACGGATACTCGGTCCAAGAGAAAGAGTACCTCAACGGAATGGGCCTTCAAACAAAAAGGCAACCAACCACTTAATACTGCCATTTTTTCACACCAAACCTATCTAGTTGCATCTCGTAAAATCAACAAAGCTCCAATCTTACATATCTTGGAATGACATAACACAGGAAAGGGGCCCAGATGCCCTCACAGTGAATTGTAACAGGTGGAAATAGATTTATGATGTGAGAATCAGTCATCACCTCAGGTCTTTCCAGGGCCAAATGGGCCTGGTTACTCCTACATGGCCTACTCAGGTGTGGCACACTCAACTTACTCATTGGTTCAACAACCTCTGCAACTCCCCCTGTCCGGGCGGGTGCCCAACCCCGAAAGGGGTTGAAATAGGGGAGCTATCCCCCCGCCAAAGGCGGCTTTCTAGGGCCTTTCCTAGCTGTTGCTGAGAGGGTTGGGTTCTAGTCATGTGGTGATGGGCTGGTCTTTCAGAGTGAGAACTGAGCGATCTCTGCCATACCCATAGCTTACTCTGACTTTTCCTTTTACTTATATATTTTCTAGATCTCGTGTGACGGCGTCTCTTCCGTGGATTGACCTCCCAATCTACCAAGATTGGAAGCCAAAGTGTCACATTTTTCCTTTGCCCCTCAACTTTCTCTTCATATTTGCTGAGGGGCACAGGGCCCTGGGTGAGGCTTTGGTTTCCTGGGCGTTTCCGCACCCTCCTCAGCTCCCCGCCATGGAGTGGCTTCGGTCACCCAGGCTTTATTGTGGTCGGCAGGGAGGGTTCTGTGGGGGCGCTCGGTTATGGCCTTGGCCTTGCTCGGGGCCTTGGGGCTGTTCGGCCAGGCAGCTTGGGGAACAGCAGCAACAACAACAAACTCCCCCTGTCCTATTTCCACGTGAAAGAAATTAGAAACCTGCAGACCTCGCTCAATTTTACGATATGTACATTCTCAAATCCAAGTGGCTACCGTCCTGCGACAAGGAAGTCACAGATACGCTCACTAGTTAATGCTCAGCTTCAACTCTAAGACAGTATAGTTCACACTTTAAACAATTTACAACTTGGAGTGTAGGGTCAAACCAGAAGTCTCCATCGGTTGATTTGTCGCTGAAGCACCTAAATGTCTTAATTGACTTACAGTTAACACGATTATAAACCACGTATCGTCATAAAGAAACCCTTCTTGACGCTTACTGGTTTATCTCTGCCCCAGAAAGACCAACGGGTTTTTTTTATGCAGGCTTGTGTTAAGCTCAGAGCCTCAAATCGTCAATTGCTTCCTTAATGGTCAATCTCGAAGGTCCTAACTTTGTCGAAGTCTAGGTCTTCTCCTGTGAGACCACATATGACAAGACACTTAATAAGCGTGTATTTTCGAATGACCCAGCCTATTGGCCAATGGGTCTCAGAACTGACAGCCATGGCAAGGTCTACTAACTATCTAAGTTTTGTTCCTAACAAGAACTCTGTACATATTGTTACTACGCCAGAGTCATCACAAAAAGGAACACCAGGGACATATCCCTACACCTTTCTCTAATCCTGCCTTGACAAGAGCAAAGATACTCCATGCTATATTCCCTGCTAATGCACTATATACCTACTCTAAGTCTATTATTACTAGGAATAAGACACAATTGTGCTTTCCCCAGATGGTCCAATAAGGTTAGGAAAGAAAGTGTTAGCATCCTTTTTTGCAAAGATAATTAAGGAAGCTGAGCCTCAGGTGATTGCAAAATCCCATGATAGGCACATATGGGCCACTACCATTAGTTTTCCTCAATGTTTTTTTCAGGGGAAGTTATAACTCAGACGGGCCGGTTGGTCCTCTAGCAATGCGCCCCTAGCCATATACTTGTCGATACATCTGGAGAAGACCCAAATTACCAAATGTAGCTTTAGGGCAGGATCATGCCCCCTGAGGACAATAAGTAGATGGATATATTTATTCAATGCTTTATTACCAGTGTGTAAGGTAATAGAAGGTGTGTCCTAACTTAATTGAAAAAGGGGGGGGGCGTGTTAAGTCCATGACAATACACAATCCGGAATGGATAGCAAGAGTGTCATTACTGCACTAGATCTGCTACATAACAATATCTATACATTATTGCAACTATAAATGTGTAACTTTATTATTTAATTTTAATTTTGTGATATACAATTATCAGTATTCACACCTCAGTAGTTCTGTCTTTCTGAGATAAGGCTTCTTTAATGGTACCCGCCTTATACATCTTTTCTTACGACTATACTCTTATATTTAGACACATGTCACAGTTTTCGTTTTGGTCTTCCTAATAAATTCTCGCGGTTTAGATTGATGAGCATATGAAGGTCCCTCCACCGGTCGTGATATTCTAGGCTCTTACGTCATTGACGTAAGGAGCCACCAATAAATTACGGTTTTGACAACCCGTAAGGAAAGGAAGGAAAAACTAATATTTATTGGTGGCTCCTGAAATCAATGACGAAAAGTGCCCTCCCACCATCCCCTTCCCATACACATGCTCAACTTGATATTACATTAGAGAAAGCCCCTGCGGGTGTTAGGTAGCTAGCATAGTGTGGGAAGCTGAGGAAGATCAGAGCGCGCGTGGGCGCGATGTTCAAACTGTGCTAATTCTTTTCTTTTTTATTTCCTACTTTTCAGTGGCTCCGACCCAATGACGTACCGTAGGAATGATTAAGGGGTACCCCCTATGATGATCTTGGTTCTCGACCGTCGTGATCTAGGTTAACCTGGGCTCAGAGGAGCCCGGAACGAGGCCATATTAACATAGGCTCTTACGTCATCGACTTCAGGAGCCACCAATAAATATTAGTTTTTCCTCCCTTCCCTTACGGGTTGTCAAAACCGTAGTTAAATTCTACAGTAATACCGATATAAGATATATACAGTACTGTACTGTACATATATACGTCACATGTAAACCTGTAAAACAAGATACAGGTAGTGTTATTGTATCATGAATAAATTGTTAGATACTCCAGAATTAAAATAAGAGTGTAGGCTAATAGCAATTAAGTCCCTGGTTAAGTCAGTAAAGTCATATGTTAAGAAGTAATACCTCAGTCTGAAATAACGGCTCACACCACACAGCCCCGTAGGCTTTAGTGAAGGTCTTAGTGAACTAAAGATCACTTGGTTATGTTTGAAACAGCTACCGGTATTACTTTTCTGTAACTATGAATATAAAATAAAATTGTTAGTTGTATGAATTTAGCACATGTGACCTGCTAGGCAATTGGCTATAGTTAGATGCACAGAAAAACTTAATCAATGCACCCTAAAGATTCCACTAGTTGTGAGTTATCAGTTATTTTGTTTCATTTCTACGTAAGCAATTAATGCCTTGTAAATGCCAATGTTATTATCAACCCTCTCAGTATGCATGACATCTTTAAAATTTTATTCTGGCGATCAGTAGGCGACTATATGCAGCTTAGGATATATCTTTGGGAAACAAACGGGTGCAGGCCATCTCAAATCAACCTTTGGACTCCCACAGGTCCTTCCAAAGCTGAATAAAATTGTCTAATGGTCGACAGAATAAAGCAAAGTAAGTCGTCAATATAATGAGAGGGTTAAAAAGAAGCGGGCCCCCAGCATGTTAAGTGGCAGTGTTACGGCCACACACAGATCTGGGTTCTTGCCTGGGGGAGTCTGAGGTGAGCCGAGGGTTTAGGTCCGGTCCGGGTCTGTTTAGCCGATAGATGGGACTCTCCGCCATCTGCGCTCACTCCACCGGGCAGAATAATTGCATTAAATTTTGATTTACCGTAACTTGATCTACTAAAAAAAAATTAAACAGTAGCTCTAATAACAACGTACTGTTACTAGTGCTTGTGATCATTTGTATGTTAACCCATACAGTACCAGGGACATCCTTTCCATCATATTCTGGCTACTATTAGACGATTTTAGTAAGCTTAAGAAGGACCTCTAGCAATAATAAGGCTTCAAACTAACTAAACCAACCCTCTGAACTACCACAGATCCTTCCTAAACTGCATAATATCGTCTAAATATAGCTAGAATAAAATCTAACACACGTAGCTGGTACTCAGAGGGTTAATGGTAAGTGCATAGTGGTACTGCAGTGAAGATTAATGTTGGACCATGCGCTGTATGCAAAAAGGGTGTGGGTAGCAACTCTTATCAAATGGGTTGCGTGTGAATGTTGGGTTACAAATGGGTATAAGCGTAGCAGTGTGGAAGGCAGTCTGAGTGGTGTGGGTGATTAAAGCTTTAAGACATGCCATGGGAACTGCCAAAATGAGCCTAGGTTGGACAAAGTCAATATTGGATATGTGTCTTTAAGTGTGTCAAGGTATTCTGCTACCTAAGTGACATGATCAGTGCTGGGGGGGATGCAGATTCTTCTTAAGTTGCAAGAGTCAGAAGTGGGTGGAAGAAATTAAGAGATTTGTAACATTTGTTACCACTATTGACAATGAGACGTTTCTGCTGCACTAAAGGGGAGCTGTATGCTGCATGTGTGAGAAGAAGACATGGGCAGTCAACGAGGATTACACCAGGAGGCTTCAGTGTACTGAATGAGCATGGAGAGGTGGATGTGTAGGCTACAGCAGCTTGGTATAGAGTGTATCAGTGAGATAATCCATACTAGCAAATTGTGGTGGCCTGGCCACTTGAAGAGAGTGGATGGTGATGACTGGGTGAGGTATGTTAGAAGTATGGAAGTGGCTGGAAGGATGATAGTTGGTAGATTGAGGAAGACCTGAGATGAGGTCCTTCGGAAGGGTCTCAGTGTTAGAGGACATAACAATGATGCTGCAGGGGACCATGCAGCAAGGAGAGCTGCCATCAAGTGACCAGGGCAGACCAATGCAAAATAAGAAACAGCCTTTCAATCAGTACGGATGCTGATATCAAAGCATTGCCTTCAAAATGTCAATAATTTCCTTTGCACAGAGTGAAGGAGTTATATGGGAACAGTAGTTGTAAAGGTATATGAAATATAATTGTGATGGCTGACCAAAACAAATTAATAATAATGTAACTAATCAAAGTTGTGGGGTCTTCTTCATTGCAAGTTCTCAATTCTGCAAGTTATTTGAAAATATATGTATATTTTCAACTCAAGTATAAAATGTGGACTGCATTATCTCACTTAATATCCTGCCTTTTCTACCAATCAGATGTCAGGGGGTGACATTGTACCTTCATGGGAATAACATGAAATATAAATAACCAACTGGTGTCATTGATGATGCAGTTGGATTGTGATCTAGGTGATAAATGTAATTTGTAAAAATTATCATTGCTTTAAAATTACACAAGTGAAAATACTCCTCTGTTAGAATGCATTTTGACAGTTGAAATGTATCGATATGACAAAAATAACCTCAAGGGTGCTATTCAGGCCGTAGCGCGGTTCGTAGAGCACTCGCCTGCAAACCGAGAGGTTGAGTGATCGAGGCTCGGGTAGCCAATGTGCGCTATTAGCAGATGACAGTGCTGTGGTGGACGGCGCGGTCAAGTAATCTGTGGCAACTGTCTACTAAGTCCCTGAAACATCAGGGCACTCACCCTAGCCAAGCTCTTCTTACAGTTTCTTACAGTAGATCCTCTGGAAAAAGGCAAACTAGGCCTGTGTATCCAGCTCAGTACTTGCACTGCTGTGGTCGTTCACGGTGTTGGCGGTGGCGGTAGCAGATGCAACATTTTTACTATTCTGTATTTTTGCTTTATAATCAAACTTCAAATCTTGTCTTCCCCATGCTTTATCAAGATTACTTTCAAACTCCCTTATTGATTCGGAATCGACTACATACTGGGGCAGTGCGTTCCACTCATTTACCACTCTATCACAAAATGAGTTCTTTGCCTTTTCAAGCCTATTTCTTTCTTTGTAAATTTTCTTAGAGTGTCCTCTCGTTCTTGTTCCCTCCCGCATCAATAAGATACCTTCACACACATCCTCATCATACTTTCCTGACACTATCTTAAAAGTCTCTATCATATCCCCTCTCTTTCTCCTATATGCCAGTGTCGGAAGCCCCAGTGTCCTCAACCTCTGCTCATAGCCCGCGTTCTTCAACGTTGGTACTAGCTTGCTAGCTCTCCTCTGCACCTTCTCCACTGCTTCTATATCCTTTACCATATATGGAGCCCACACCTGGTTCGCATATTCCAGGTGCAGCCTAACCAGCGCTGTATAGATTCCTGAAGATTTCTTCGTCAAGTGACACAAATGTCCTCCTTATCAGCCCTACAATTCTATTGGCTTTGTTTATCTTTTCCGCTAAATGTTCCGAGAAATTTAACTTATTGTCTATCACTACTCCTATATCCTTTTCTGCATTCACTTCCTCCATCGCTTCATACATACTGTATCCTACCTTGTCTATCTTGCTTGTCCCAATCCGCATGTACTTGCATTTTTTTGGATGAAAAGGCATTAACCAATGCTCAGACCATCCCTTCATGCCCTCCACATCTCCTTGAAGCAAACCCACATCTTCCTTACTCCTCACTCTTCTATACAGCTTAGTGTCATCCGCATACAGGTATACCTCACTTCCATTAGTTATAACGTCAGGTAAGTCATTGATAAATATAACGAACAGTAGTGGTCCCAACACAGATCCCAGAGGTACCCCACTTGTAATTTCCTTCCACCCCGAGCCTATTCCATTCACCAGTACCCTCTGTCTCCGATCTTTCAGGAAGGCTTCTATCCATTTCACACATTTCTCCCCTATATTATAGCTTCTAACTTTCTCTATTAACCTTTTATGTGGGACCTTATCGAAGGCCTTCATAAAATCGCAATATACCACGTCTATTACATCACCATCCTCTAGAATTTGCATCCAATCATCTACCACCTTAATTAGCTGTAGTACCGTCGACCTCCCCGGCAAGAATCCGAACTGTCTCCCACTGAAAAGTTGGTTTGATTTCATATGCTCCATTATTCCTTCTCTAATTACCGTTCCATTAGTTTACACACAACACTTGTCAAACTGATACCTTACCTTATGATGTGTTCGCCACTCTTCTAGCGGCACCAAGGAGCGCGACGCCCCTCGTTATGGGTGGTGATTTGGTGCAGTAGACTGTTTGAAGCGACAGCTCGCTCCCTTGCGAGGATGGGCTCGTCTGGCACTTTTTGCAGTTCGACATCTAGGGCTCTCTTGAAGTTGTCTAACGAGATGTCCCTCATGTCTCTTACTCGCCGTGAGAGTTTGTTGAAGAGACGTGGGCCTCTGTGTGATAACCAGCCCTCTCGCAGAGAGCCCATAGCACCCCTGTTATTCATCCGGGGGATTTCGCATTCCCAGCCTCTCCTATCACTGAATTTCATGACTATCGGAGTATGTAGGTTTGGTACTAAACCCTCTGCGATTTTCCACGTGTATATTATTAGGTAACGTTCTCGTCTACGTTCCAGCGAGTACAGGTTCAATGCTCTTAAACGCTCCCAATAGTGTAGCTGTTTTATCGAACTTATATGCGAAGTGAAATTTCTTTGTACACTCTCTACGTCATTTATTTCACCTGCTTTGTATGGGGATGTTAATACGCTACAGTATTCAAGCCGCGGTAGCACTAGAGATTTGAAGAGCATTATCATAGGTAATTCACCGCGTGTTTTAAAAGTACGCAGAATCCAACCCGTTAGACGTTTCGCAGCCGCCACTTTGACCTGGTTATGTACTTTGAAACCCATATTTTCAGACATTAATACCCCAAGGTCTTTCACAGTCTTTCCGTTCTATTATGTGGTTAGATTCTGTTAAGTCATTTGTAATTTCTTTAACACCATTATTATCTCCGTACCGTATTAATTGGAATTTTTCTTCATTGAATTGCATGTTGTTTTCCCTGGTCCACTGGAACACTACATTCATGTCTTCCTGCAGTCGGCCCGTGTCCTCTTGTGTGTTTACTATCTTGCTTAATTTTGTGTCATCAGCAAAAGACGACACCGTACTGTGTCTGGTGTTGGTATCTATGTCGCAAATTAGTATGAGGAACAGAAGGGGCGCTAGCACTGTTCCTTGGGGCACTGAGCTTTTGACATCCGAAGGCTCAGATGTGACTTGGTTTACTGCTACTGATTGTTTTCGGTTTACGAGGAAATTGTATATCCACCGTCCGATTTTCCCAGTTATACCTTTTGCTTTCAGTTTGTGGGCTATTATACCATGGTCACATTTATCAAATGCCTTAGCAAAATCGGTGTAAATGACATCCACGTTTTTCTTTTCTTCTAGCGCTTTAAGAATTTTGTCATAGTGTTCCAAAAATTGTGAGAGACATGATCTTCCCGCTCTGAACCCATGTTGACCGGTGTTGTGTAGTTCATTTACCTCCATGAATGTTGAAATTTTGCTTCGCAGGACTCGCTCGAAAACTATAATGATGTGAGAGGTTAGAGCTACTGGGCGGTAGTTTTTTGGTAGTGCTTTACTCCCTCCTTTATGCAGTGGGGCAATTATTGCGTTTTTCAAGCTATCTGGTATGTCACCAGTGTCTAGACTCCTCCTCCACATTATAGCCAGGGGTTTTGAGAGGTTTTCCTTACATTTCTTCATTAGGATCGAATTCCATGAATCCGGGCCTGGTGCCGAGTGGGATGGTATGTTGGAAATGGCCTCTTCTATGTCTTTTGGACCGAAATCAATATCCAGCATCTGGGGGGTTTCCGTGGGGGAGGTTTCCATGAAAAATATATTTTGGTCTCTGATGACATTTGTTTCATCAGGCTCACTGAATGCCATTTCATACTGCCTGCTTAAGAGTTCGCTCATTTCCTTTTTGTCCCCTGTGAAAGAGCCATCCCCTTTGCTCAGTGGGCCGATGTTTGATGTTGTTTTAGCCTTTTGTTTGGCGTATGAAAAGAAGTATTTGGAATTTTCCTTTATACCTGCAATAGCTTTCCTCTCCTCTTCCATATGTTGTAGTTCATGATATTCTTAGCCTTTGTTCAATTTCCACAATTTCTCTATCTATTTCGGCCTTTTGCCTATCCTGTAGATTTTGATGTGTGCGTCTTTGTGCGAGTAATTTTCTTCTTCTGTACAGCCTCCTCCTTTCCCGATCTTGTTTGCTTCTTCGTTTTGTTTGTCTTGCAGGTATATGGTGGCTACAGATTTGAGTCATGGTTTCTGTTATTAAGACTAGACATTCTGCTGGTGTCAGGTTATTCATTAAATCTTCCCAGTCTATTTCCTCCATTTCTTGATTTACCTCTTCCCACCTAATGTTTTTGTTATTGAAGTTAAATTTACTGAAGGGGCCGGTTTTTGTTCTCGATTCTGAGGTTGTCTGTACACTTTCTAAGGTTGTTTTGATCTCAATTAATTTATGATCTGAGTATTTGTGTCCGATATGTTAATGCTGTGTACTAGAGAGTCGTTGTTAGTGAAGACCAGGTCTAAGATATTGTTTTCCCGTGTGGGTTCAGCAATATGTTGGGTAAGACTAAAAAAATTGCAAAGTTCAAAAAGCTCTCTCGTATTAGTAGTTGCTTCTCCGGTGTTATTTGCCACTAACTGGTTTTCCAGTTGTCTCCATTTAATGTTTGGTAGGTTAAAGTCTCCTAGCCATATAACATTTGGTGTTGGGTTCCCCAGGGTTTCCACTTCTGATTTTATTTTGTTGAGCTGGGTTTTGAATTCTTCTCGGGATGAGTCTGGAGGCCTGTATGTAACAATAACTTCTAAATTTAGGGATTCTATTTTAACTCCAAGTATTTCCACCACTTCATTATTGTTATTTAGGAATTCAGTACATATCAGTGAGTCATGGATGTACAAGGCTACACCTCCATGTGATCTATGCGTTCTGTCCGCCCTATGTAGGTTGTAACCAGGAATCCATACCTCACTATCTTGCTGATCTTTAATGTGAGTTTCTGTGAGAGCCACAAATATAGCGTTTCCTTCTAGAAGGCCCCTAATAAATGGTACTTTGTTCGTGGTTCTATTTTTTAGGCCTTGGATATTTGCAAACAAGATTGGGGGAGGGATTGTTTGGAGTACTATGTGTACCTAATGGTCTTCGGGATGTATTTGCCACTCTTGGGAGGCCAGGAGGTGCTCGAGGTGTTCTATGTGTTCTTCCATCTCCCTCAGTCTCTTCATCTTCGTCTGCCCTTTCCCTCCTTACCTTTTTCCTCTGTCTCGTCCTCGCATAGCTAGAGAGTTTTTTGGGCTACCATTCGTGTTAGGTCTAGCATATCTCCAAGTCCCTTTAATATGAAAAGCTGGGCATTTCATATTGTAGCAGGTCTTGTTCTCAAGTGATGTCTTGCAAAGGGATGGGTGGTGGTATTTGCATGTTTCACCAAATCTACATTTTCCATGACTGGTTATGTTGTTGCAAATTTTGGGATGAGCAAATCTATATGACTTCCCATTATATTCGCACTTCTTTCCAGATAATATCTGCACACTGGTGTAGACAACCCCAGTAGGTGTGGCTGGGGCTGCGAGGGGTTATGTGGTGAGCTAAGTGTGGTTGTGGGTGATAGTGGGCTTGGTGTATGGGTGGGTGAGGCCTGCAGGGGGGTGGAGTTATGGGTCGGTTGTAGGTGGGCAGGTGGCAGTGGTGAGGGGGGAGGCGATGTGGAAGGGGAGCCTGATATGGGGGCTTGTTGCATCCTACGTTCATCCTGCAAATGTATTTGATCAACAGCAGTAGGGTGGTCAATGGCCATAGATGGGATTAATGTGGGGGGTTTCTGGGTCTGGGGAGGTGTGGGGAGATGTGCAGCAGGGTTTGTGGATTTGTAGGGTGCGAAAGGTTGTTGTTCGGCAGGCGATGTGTGTTGATGTGCGGGAGGCAATGTGGGCTTTTGCATGGGAAGGTGTGCGTGTGTGGGTTGTGATACTAGTATGGGCCCTGAGGCCCCAATAGTTCCCCATTTTCTGTGAAAAGTAGCTATGTCTTGGCTATATTTCGGTCTATCTTGTACTTCTGTATTTTCTACAGTCTGTATGACTTGCCATGTGATATCGAAACAACTATCGCAGAAATGGAGGTTCTTCCCTCTTGTATTGTACGCCTCATTTATTGGTATCAATCCTATGCAAATCCACTGGTCTATAATTTCCTGGATCATTTCTCTTTCCCTTCTTAAATATAGCTGTTATGTTCGCCTCTCTCCAGTCCATCGGGATTTGTCCTGTATTAAACGATACCTCAAATAACATTTTCAATGGCTCTACTAACATCTCACCTCCTTCCTTTATGATTCTTGGGTGTATCCCATCCGGTCCCGGGGACTTACTTCTGTTAATTTTGTCTATAGCCCTTCTTATTCTAGCATGGGAAAACTCTATTAGTTCTAGTGCCGGTGCCTGTTTGATGGAAATAGTAGGCACTGCATCATCCGACTCCACTGTTAGTACCTCCCCAAAGTATTTCCCCAGCACCTCTGCTTTCTCCTTATCAGTCTCCGCTCTACTCCCATCATCCAACCCCCCTACCAGCTCTGGGATCCCTACTCTTCTTGTTAACTTTTCCTGAATGTACTTCCAGAATATTTTTGGATTATCCTTCACGTTTCTTGCAATCTCTCTCTCCCTCTCCTTGTCTCCCACCTTATTTTATTGTTTATTTGTCTACGTTCCAAATCCACTACTTTAGCTTCTATACTAGACCCCCTGTTCTTTTTTAACACTTTTAATCTATCCCACAATCGTTTCTTTCTTCTTATCAAAGTCCACAGCTTTCTTTTCATTGGTAATTCTGGGTTCGTTCTTTTCCTCAATTTTGTTTATCCTTATATTCCCTTACTGGTACACATTTGGATATAGCATCCTCCAGTTTGACTCTAATCTTCCTCCACACTCCTTCAGCGTCTTCACCGTTCAAGTATTCCCCCCAGTCAATGTCCAAACACCTTCTCAGCAGCTCATAATCTGCTCTGTCATATATGTATATTTTTGTATTGCTTCTATTATCCCTCTCGGTTTTAATATTGCAACTAAAACTTATACAGGCATGGTCACTACGACCTATAGGGCTATCCACATTGACATGTTCCACTATATCCTCCTCATTGCTAAAAATTAAATCAAGTACACTCCCCTGCTTCCCATCTCTATATCTTGTCATCTCTGTAATATGTTGCGTTAAAAAACAATCTCTCACTTTCTCTATAAACTTGTTTTCCAGGCTACACTGTCCCGCTGGAGTAGTACAATTTGCCCAGTTGATCCTTGGCAAATTGAAATCTCCAATCAAATCTTATATTTGTTCTCTCTATTATCTATTTCCTCCATTGCTTTCAGTAGGTTATCATCCTCTTCCCTACTATTATTTGGGCTTCTATATATAGAGGCAATTAGAATTGACCCTCTTGCACATTTTACTTCAATACACAAATACTCACAATACTGCTGTCTCATATCCACCTCATTTACCTTGAGCTCTTTTCTTACATAAATAAACAGTCCTCTTCCAACCTCTGCTCTAATAGCATACCTCTCGTACAACTCAAAACCCTCCAAACTATACTCCACCAGTTCCCTTTCAATTCTAGCATTTTTTGGTCTTACTTCCTGTAAGGCTATGACATCAGGTTTTTCCTCTTCATCCTGCAACCTACATATCAGTTCTCTTTTCTTGTCCTGGGTAAACACATTAACATTACTAAACATAATCCTTAATCTTTCTACCATTCCTTCAGCAGCTACATCATCCCGCTCCTCCTGTCCGTGCCCTACTCCCCCCCTCACACTACCGGTACTGGGTCTGCAGCTTCTTCTCCTGTCTCTCCCCGAGATGCTTCCACCCTGCTCTCCACCTCTGCCACAACTCTGTCACATTCTCTTCCCTCCCAGCTCTCCTTCTCCCTTCTATTCGTATAAACCACTTCTTCAATTTCCCGTCCCTCACTCTCCAGAAAAACTTCTTCTTATCCTCCTCACCCAACTTTCCATTTTCCTCATCAGCCTTTTCCTGTAGTTCCTTTATTTTTTGTCTTTGTTCTATGCTCAAATCCTTCTTTAATCTTATATGTTTCAGTTCTTCATTTGTGTTTAGTCTCCAACTAAAATTTGTCACTGTCTCTACCACTGCCCTGGTTTTAAACTGTACCCTTATAGGTCTCATCTCCCCCCTTCTATATCTACCTATCCTACTGACTTCCTCCACCTGCCCATCCCATCCACATCCATCTACATCACAGCTTTCATGACCTCCTTCACTTTCTCCATATCTCTCACTTTTCTCACTCCATTATCATTAATTTTTTTTTTTTTTTTTTTTTTTTTTTTTTTTTTTTTTTTAAAGAGACAATGAACGGAGGAAGGAAAAACACAGATAAAACAAAAAGGTCCATGTGCCTAAAGGCATCCTCCATTCATAAAATGTTTGTAACAACTGGATTTAAACATTTGTTGATTGTAAGTTTGTGGAAAGCAATTCGAGGGAAGTGAATTCCAAAGAGTAGTAGCTCTGGGGATAAATTAATTCTGATAAGCAGAAGTTCTGCATTGTGGAGGAGAAAGTGTAAATTCATGGGCGCTCTCAGCTGCCCTAGTTCTACGGGGAAAGATGTGGAGAGGCGGCACAATTGAAGCAAGTTCCTCGGAACAATTGCTGTGAAAATATCTGTAGAATAATGCAAGGGATGCAACGTTTCTTCGTATGGCTAATGTAGGAAGGTCCTGTGTGATTGCAGGGTTATTGATTAATCTAATAGCTTTATTTTGAATTTTGTCCAACTGCCTCAATGCAACCACTCCACTTCCACCCCACAGAGGTGAACAGTAATCCATCTGAGAGCGCACATGACTTTTATATATTACGGCCAACTGCTCGTCAGTGAAGAATTCTCGAACTCTGTACAGGAGTCCCAGTTTTTTAGAGGCATTCTTAGCAATGCTTCTAACATAATGTGTCCAGCTCAAGTTAGTAGTTAATGTTACACCGAGAATGTCAATACTAGGGGAAGTGGGAATATTTACATCATTAAAAAATATATGGGAGTCAGTGAGATTCTGTCGGTTAGAAAATTGAATGTACTTGGTTTTCTGTGCATTAAAGGAAACTAGATTCTCTTGTCCCCATTCATTAATTCTAGAAAGGTCCTGGTTCAGAGAAATTGCAGTGTTTATTTTTGAATTTATAAGATCGGGTTGGGTGAAAGAATTGGTAAATGTGAAGGAACTGTGGAGTGTTGAGTCATCTGCGTAGGAATGTATTGGATTATGAGTGGTAGATATGAGATCATTGATATGAATGAGGAACAATAATTGGGGCCAAAACTGATCCCTGGGGAACACCAGCATTTATTGAGTGAAATTGAGAATAAAGGCCATCTACCATTACACGTATTTTTCTGTTATGAAGATAAGAAGAAATTAGTGGAACTAATGATGCAAGGCCGTAGTGTGACATCTTCGACAATAAGGATTGATGCCAGACTCTATCAAATGCCTTTGATATATCCAGTGGCTATTGTATGTGTTTCACCATGTTGGTCTGTAGCTTGGTTGATTTGATGCGTAAGAAGGCAAAGAATGTCTGCAGTTGATCGACATCGTCTAAAACCATATTGCCTATCACTGATTAATTTATTATTCTCCAGATGCTTAATTATGTGATTATTTAATATAATTTCAAAAACTTTGCCAAGAGTGGAAGTTATAGCTATTGGTCTGTAGTTTGATGGATCTGAAGAGGCACCTTTTTTAGGAACTGGATGGATGTTTGCTTCTTTCCAGGGTACTGGGAAGCATGAGGTATGAGTACACAGACGGAAAATTTTTGCCAATACAGGAGCGAGCACCAAGGAGCAATTCTTAAGTACTATTGGAGGA
The DNA here is from genome assembly GCA_032716605.1 of Paralithodes platypus. Taxonomy (NCBI): domain Eukaryota; kingdom Metazoa; phylum Arthropoda; class Malacostraca; order Decapoda; family Lithodidae; genus Paralithodes; species Paralithodes platypus. The sequence goes on along the minus strand of CM064525.1, from coordinate 10,417,409 downwards.
ATTTCATCTGGACCAGGAGCCTTATCTACTGAGAGATTCTGCAAAATAGTTTTGACATGTCTGGTGTGGATCTTAAGTGAGGGAATTTCAGGTGAATTAAAATTAAGTACAGGGACATCTTGATTTCTTTTCATCTAAGGTTGAGTTGGTGGAGAAAATATCTGCAAGAAGGTTAGCTTTACCTCGTGGGTCACTTACAAGATTGCCAGTCGGAGATTTCAATGGTGGAATGGATGAAGCAGTAGTGAAGTTGGATTTGAATGAGTTAAGAGTAGACCAAAATATTTTGTTATCATTTGGATTATTTAGAAGTTTATTTGCCTGCTTATGGAGAAAGTTTGATTTAGTTAGGTTTAATACAGTTTTGGCATGATTTCTGATGTTTCTAAAGTAATTAAAGGCTTCATGTGTTTTTATCTTGTGTATGCATTGTAGGCTATTGCTTTTTGTTCAGTTACTCTAGCACAATTATGGTCAAACCATTTAGGTGAATTAGATCTTTTACTGTACTTTTGATGAGGAATAAAAGTTTCCATTCCAATTTTTACAAAATCTTGTATGTGGCTCAAGGTGGAGTGTGCATCATTAGAAAAGAAAGAGGTCCAGGGAATATCAATAAAGAAACCTTGAAGACCCTCCCAGTCTGCCCTATCGTAATGCCATTTAGTCACCAAAACAGGTTCAGAGTGGGAAGGTGTGGTAGGTGATAGACAGGTGGCCTGTATCAGACTGATCAGAAGATCCAAGTGGGGACCTCACTGTAACATCATAATTTTCTGAATTGGTTGTTAAAAATAAGTCCAGTAGGTGGGAATATGAGCCTCTATATCTCCATGCATGATTATACCTCTATCCCTGTCCATGGCCTCCCTCACGACACTCCTTGTTCTTCATGACCCCTACGACTGCACTCTCAATTTTTGTTTTGTCTTATTCATTTCCTCCTTTTGTTCTTTCACAATTTCCTCCAAATCCTTAACTTTCTGTTCACCTACCACCGTCCATGCAGTTGACTCCTTCACTTTCCTGAATCGTCCTTCGTATTCCTTCAGCTGCTCCTTTAATGCCATATTCTCTGCTCCTAATTCCTCTACCCTTTTTAATACCATCTCTAGGTTCCCATTAGCTTCCGAAATAGGCCCACATTCGCTTCCTTCACCAAGCCTAGGCCTATTCCCTGCCCCACCCGACGCACCACATAATTCGCACAATACCTTGATTTTCTCACCAATGTCCCCCTTCCATTTCTCCGTTTCACTCTTCCACTTTTCCAGGTCCTTCACAACATTAATAATCTCTTCTACCTTCTTATCTGTACTCCTAAACCCACGAAACCGTTCTAACCTTTCTTCCGCCTCTGAAATTCCCGCCGTTCCATCCGCCATGTTTGTTTACAATCACTACACTCCAGCTGACCCTTGTTAAACTACTCGTTTTACAATATAACTCACCCCTCCACCACACCAATTTCACTAGGCCTTCCTCTCCTCGCTCGCTCAGTATGTTCTCGATATTCCGTTATATTTAGTCGTGCACATGATAATATGTCGGAGCCTCAAAAAATACGTCCGCCTCCCACCACCGCCTGACCGCTCTTGAACAGGGAGTGCATGGTGGTAAAATAATGCATCATCATCATGGAAGTAATGGTAAGCATTTGTCTTCATAATAACTATACTTATTTGATTTATATCATGTGAGGGAAGATATTATATCTCAGAGCTGTACCCCCAGATTTCTATAGCTCTTCTAGTCTTATCTAAATATGATTATAAATTGTATGTGAAATTCTGCATTTTAAGTTCCTTGGATAAAAGGCTTCACCTGTAAAGTAACCATGCATGATATATATTATGATGAAGTTTGGATTAATTGCATAGTTTATGAAAAAATAAAATAAAATTTATGTGCCAAGTCAGAAAACACTCAATTTCTACGATTCAGATTTTTTTTTTTATTTGTTTTGATTAATATTGAAGAAGACAATAGATAAGTCACACCATAGCATTATTTTAATTAACATATACTGCATACTTGTTACAAAAACATCTTATGTGTAGGCAGGCGGATTTGGTGAGGCCATGCAGTGAGAAGTATCCTATCAGCTGTCAGTATTTTGAGTATAGGTAGATAAATATAAGCAATAATGAAGCATTCTCAAAACACATGCAATATTATTCTATGGTGTATTTAATTGAGTACTATATTGATAATTATTTAATTGATAATTTGAAAACCTTTGAAAACTGCAAAATAATTTTAATTAGAAAATAAGATATACTGTATGTGATAACACAATAAATCAAATATGAAAAATGGATCAAGGCACTCACCTTTTCCTTTCTTGCCGACCATGAGCGACGTGGCCCGGCGCAGCTCCTTGTTCTCCTTACGTACGTCCGCCGGGGTGAGGTTGGGCGGTAGCGTGGAGTGTTTCTTCTTCTTGCCCTGAGGTACAGGAGACGCGGCAGCCTCGGCTATGTCCTCGATGCTCCTGAAGCGGCCCGATCCGTCGCGGGTGAGGGGGATGACGGAGGGGCTGAGGGAAGGCAGGCGGGAGTACTCCTGGGGTGAGGGCAGGGCTGACTCTCGTACTGAGGACCGCCAGGGCTCTCGGATGATGTCTCCATGGATGCGTGTGGATGATCTGGAGGTGGAGGTGAGCTTTGTTGTAGTGGCACGAGTGGAGGCAGCGGATGATGATGATGATGTGGGAGTTCTGCTACCACTGCGGACGGAATCAGCAATTCTGGACAGCAAGCGACCTGATCGGCTCCCTCGTGAACCTAGGCTACCCTGATCTTCAGTAATAACAGCTAAAGTGTCTGGTCGAGGCCTAGGTTCCAAGTTTTTCAGATTTTCCAGAAATTCGCGGTCAGTAAGAGGGTTGTCGGTGTCATGAGCGCTATAGTGGCTCGCTAGAGAACCATTAATGGCACTACTCACCTCACTGCTACTATCAACTTGGTCTTGCTGGCCATACAGATCATCCACATGTGTTATCTTATCAACGGAGTGACTGTACTGATTGGAACTTAAACTTAAGGCATCATCTCTTCCTGAGCCAGTGGTGTGCAGCCAGCTGGGGTTCTTACTAGAGGCCGGAGTGGAGGGTACGGATCGAGCAGGGTGTCTGGTTGGGTCTCTCTGACTAGGTGGCTTAGGGGTCCAGTGCATTGACTCATCTCTGGGGGGAGGTGGAGGGGGAATTTCCATGGTTTCTTTCATTAGGATCTCTACTTCATCCCCTTCATCTCTGTTTCTCTCTATGTCCTCTGAAGCAATGGAAGATCTACTGCGGACTGTCTCCTTTTCTCTCCTGTTCTTCTTTGTGCTGCTGGAGTCCAGAGGCGAGGTGAGAGAGGGCGGAGTATTGGACAAATCACTGACACCACTTTCATCTGTTCTGGTTGTGCTAAATATCGACCCCAAGCCACTGTCAGCTCTGTCGTCTATTTGTGTTCCATTCAATGTTTCCTTTGCTGGTGGTGGTGGCTTGAACTGAGGTGGACTTTCATCTAGCCCTTCAATCAATCCTTCTTTCAGCATGTGTTGTATGGAGTCAAACTTCTCCCCAGGTCTAGAAGAATTTGATCCAGAACTGTGTGAACTATCTCTTGAACTTTGTCTATTGAAACTTTCAGAATCACCTCTAGAACTTCCATTCCCCATTTTAGTACTGGAAACAAAGCCATTTTCAGATGTTCTAGAGGAAGACTTCTTAATCTTTCCATTGGCATCCTTTCTGTCTCTGTGACCACTGCCTTTTTGCATACTGTTGCTGCCAGATCCAGGGGTAGTTGGGGAAGGCTTTGATTGTGGCTTCTCATAAGCAGAAATCTTTACCTGTCCTGCATTCATGTAGTCAAATGAAGCAGTTGAACTTTCCATTGAAGCAAGAGACTCCAGTGATGTCTGGCGGTGTGGCTTTTGGCTCATGGTTGATGGACGTGAGGGAGCTGCAGTGGAGTCCTCAAGGGAATCATCAGAGAACCCATTCTCATGATCGACCGGCGGCAGACCTTGATGGAACTCTTTCATCATGTTCTGGAGAGGTGTTGGAGGGTTTCTGACTGGTGTAGAAGGCTTGGATGATCTGCCTGGGCCCACGGGAGCATTGTGAAGACTGTCATCACTGAGAGAGTCCCTAGGCACTACTCTTCTCTTGTCGCCACTCGGGTCATTGGCCGGAGAGAACTGAGAGCCCTGTAGGATGTCAGACTCATTGCCATCAGATTCTTCCCCATCATCATAGTCAGGAGTGGGGGAGGGTGGGGCGGGGATGAACATTCTAGAGGAGTCATTGAACACCCCCGACACAATGAAGGCACCACCTGCACGCCCCCCTCGCCCTCCGCCAGTGTTGTGGCCGTCCTCACCCACCACGGGAGCCTCCTCAAACCCACTGTCTTTCCCTGTAAAACAAAACTTATATTAGTAATCTTCATAAATTATTAAGAAATATATATATACAGTATATATATATTTTTTTTTTTTTCTTTTTTCTTTTTTTTCTATATTCCAACTTACTTCCTCTCGGGCATAGGCTGAGAGCCTTAACATTCACCGCTTTACAATGAACAGTGAAGCCTGTGAGGTCTTGTTCCAGTCTAGGGAGTGAGACATGTGAAGCACGTAGAGTACAACGAGCACCTGCCATCTTGCCTTCACATGAGGCACGGTGCTCACTCATGGCCCGAAACGACCCCATCTCTGAAGCCACCTCGTTCCTGTGCTTCACTGTCTCACCCCCTACACTCGGACTCTCACACTTACACACACACACATATATATATATATATATATATATATATATATATATATATATATATATATATAAAGAAAATCACATAATAACTATTTGTGCATATACACTTGTGGAAAATATTTGAAAGAGGTTTATGAAGACTGACAAACTATTTGGATAAACTGCTTGATCAATAATGATAAAATTACTGTGAATTACTACTACACTACCATTTCCCTTGAGCAAGGAAATGGGTAATAGGGTCTGGTAATAAACTTTGGTCGAGTGCTATTGAATCTCGGAGCGAGGGCTAGAGAGAAATGTCGCTATACTAGTAACCTGAACATTATTATTATCATTATTATTTTAACCCTCTCACCACGGAAGGGCTCTTGAATGCCCATAAAAAAGCATATAACAGGTACCCGGAAGGCCTCTTGAACGCCCAGTGGTTGAAAGCCTGTGAGCTTCGTGTGCGAGGCGTCGGTCCGACGCATGTAAACAACAGCCGGCTGGACCGACGCCCCGCATCTCCGGCCACAAGAAGGAGCGCGTCGCTTGTTCGTGTGTGCCTGTATGTTGTTGTTAAGTATCGAATAGTAGTGTACTGTAAAGTGGCTGTTTTGGCCATAAAGTTATCTCCAATGAAATCATCATCACAGCTCAACCAGTTGACTTAGAGAGCTCTACTTAATGCCATTCTATAGGTAAATAACACAGCTACGCTTGGGGATGCGCGGGAATGCGGGAAGCAGTCTGATTAACAAATATACGGTAGCCTAGCCTAGACGTTTTTCGGCCAAAACACCCGGGTTTTGAGGAATATATATATAATACATAGCCGGGGCTGGAGGGTTAAAGGCGGCAGTACGTGTGGAGAGTGAGCAGAGCGAGTTCTTTGACCTGAATGTTGGTTTGAAACAGGGGTGTGTGATGTCCCCATGGTTGTTTACTGTATATATGGATGGAGTCATGAAAGAAATACTATCAAGAGCAGTGGATGTTGGTGTATCGCTGAAAAGGGAGGGAATTGAGTGGAAGCTACCTACAGTATACTGCTGTTTGCGGATGATACAGTTCTGATGAGTGATAATGAATGGGAGTTGCAGGGTCTGGTAAATGAGTTTGGAACAGTGTGCGAAAAACGGAATTTGAAGGTAAATACGGGGAAGAGCAAGGTTATGGTCTTCGAAAGGGGTGAAGTCACAGAGTGTGAGGTGAAGCTGAACGGTCAGGCTATGGAGATCGTCAACTCTTTTAAGTATCTGGGCAGTGTGTTGAGTAAAGATGGGACTATGGATGAAGAGGTGCGGGAGAGGGTACAACAGGGGAAGAGGGTTGTAGGAACGCTAAAAGCAGTAACAAGAAATAGGGTGTGGAAATTCCCGGCGCGACCGAAGCCACTCCAAGGACCCGTGCCCCCAGGGGGGGGGACAGGGGATAGTTGTGACGGTTTGAAGATCATTACAGGCTGCACAGCTACTGCACCCACAGATCATCTACATCAAGAAACCAAAATCCTCAAAGTCAAAGACCATCTGGACATGAGAGGCACTCAATTCCTGGCAGCAGCCTCCATGAACCAAGACCACCCACTAAACTACATGGCAACACACCCACAGACACCAAGAAATATCAAAACAACACCCAGCACACGGTATCACACACAATTATTGTCCTCTCTCCCTCCCTGCCCACCCCGAACCAACTTCCAGAAGCACATCCATACTCATATCTCTCGCCAATCCATCCACTCACCCACAGACAACACGCAGCTGCATGCACGACCTCCCGAAATCCATCCTTCCGAATCCTCCCTCCCTCGCGAGGACAGAGTCCACCTGGCCAGGCTGAGATGCGGACACCATCCAGCTCTCCTGAGCTATCAGAAGAGACTGGATGACTCCGTTGTCGACGCCTGCCCGGGATGTAACACAGCACCCCATACCATTAAACACATCATAGAAGACTGCATTTCACACAACCACTTACGCCAACAACACAACCTACACTCAATGAGAGCTCTGTGGGAAAGCCCGATCGTGGCCATGGCCTTCCTCAGGGACTCGGGGCTGTTCGGCCAGGCAGCTTAGGGAACAACAACAACAACAACAAGAAATAGGGTGGTCAGTATGGAAGTGAAGAAGTCCTTGCATGACAGTGTGGTAATCCCGACACTGACTTACGGAAGAGAAGCATGGACGTTGGTTGAGAGACTCAGACCAAGAGTGAGAGCAGTGGAAATGAATTACTTAAGGAGTGCGTGCGGAGTTACATGGAGGGATAGACAGACTAATGAGGAAGTAAGAAGGAGGTGTGGTGTGGAGGTAGATGTGCTGGAAAGTGTGAAAAGGAACAACTTGAGATGGTTCGGCCATATGGAACGTTTGGAAAGCGAGAGAATGACTAAGAGGGTGTACGAGAGTGAGGTGAAGGAACAGAGGGGGAGAGGTAGACCGAATATGAGGTGGAAGGATGGCGTGAGGAAGTACATGAACGAAGGCGGTGCTGGTTGGGGGGAGGGGCGTCGACTGACTGGGGACAGAGGTGCATGGGGGCGGTTCGTTCGTGGCCACCCCTTCGGGGATCACGGCGTCAGGCAATAGATAGATAGATAGATTATTTTATTATAATGCTCAATGTCTTGCCTTTATCATTAGGAGCATAACACATATTCAGGACCAGGGTTGTACAGTACTGGTACTTAAAGGTGGGGGCTCATGGGTTGAGATAAACATGGAATGATAATCGCCAAGCTGTACATAATTATCTTGCAAAATGCAATGGCACTGGAATCATTATTAACAATGGTATAAAGGATTTTGTGGATCGTCTATACCGGGCCTGTGACGTCACAAGAGTGTAAGTCCGCCATCCAGTCTAGGCTAAGGATACTGGTGTGACATCACTATGACGTCACAGGCCCGTATAGCCGATCCGCAAAATCCTTATATCATTGTTAATAATTATTTCAGTGACATTGCATTTTACAAGATAATTATATGCAGGTTGGCGATTATTTGTCCATGTTTACCTCAACCCATGAGCCCCCACCTTTAAGTTAACCCCTTCCGTACCGGTGACGTCTGTTGTATCTTATTGTAGCTATATTTGGACAATTTTATGCAGCTTAGGAAGGATCTGTGGTAGTTAAAAGGGTTGATTGAGATAGTTCGAAGCCTTATAATTGCTAGAGATCCTTCCTAAACTGAATAATATCGATTAGTAGTAGCCAGAATATAATGCAAAGACGTCGCCGGCACAGAAGGGGTTAATAATACAATAGTAAAACAAAGTACCTCTAACATTGCAATAATTGTTGGTAAATTAGAAGAAAATATATTCTTAAGACTGCTAAACCTGTAAGCATAAACCTTTAGACAGTTGACAAATAACAATGTGCAGTAGGCTTAACATTTACTTTCCAAGAAGAAAACTACAGAATATAAAAATAAACCATCTTATGAATTTATTGCTTGTGATAAGAGAACATTAATGAATACTGTAAAAAATGTAATCACCATTCTCTGAAACATCAACATGTGCAATTTATTTCATATTCAGAAGAATGTCTCACATAAGAAAATAAATATCAATGAGAAAATTCAACTAATTACTGTATACAGTACTTTACCTCCTTGGAAGTACAGTACAGTACTTATAAATTCATATTTTTAGTTCCTGCTTTCTACATTACTTTGTCTTTCTAAAAATATAATGCTAAGCCACATGGCATACACAATGCACAATTGCACATCTATGGACAACAGATGCCATAGAGCTTGCCTTCACATCAAGTTGACCAGCATCTACAAGTTTTATTCTAAAATTCAGTGGTTGGGTTAGACGGTTTTGCATTAGTAATAATAATGCTCGTTAAGTTATTGTGTATGTTCCTAATCTTTGAGATCGTAACATTTCCTAGAAGCATGTAAAGCCGCTGTCACACGAGCGATTTTTCCGTCAATTTTCCATGAGCAAGTTTTTTCTCGTATTATTTCGGGACATTTTTGCACTGGTATCGGTAACTAGACTGAAGGTAGATTATGTTATGCGGCTGAATTTTGATAAAGTGTAATTTTTTAAGTTGCCAGACCATAATTGCCCATAAAAATTGCTCGAAAAACGGCTCGTGTGACACCGGCTTTAGAGATCCAACTTCTTATCATTCTGTGTGAGGGATGACCATGTTGTCTCTTATCCTAATTTATCCTAATGGTTATAATTTTGTATAAGGGATCATCATGTTGTTTCTTATCGTAATTGATCCAACCTGTTATATCTTTGTAAGGCATCTCCATGCTGTTGTCACATATTCTAAATGAAGTACAGTATTATGATACTATCTACACACATATACTGTATGAAAAATACCAGTTATGAGAGACATCAAATCATTACCTAATAGCTGACAATATGCAAGATGCTGAGGCCAAATTCAGAAGATGGAGAGAGGGCATGGCGAGCAAGGGTTTAACCCTTCCCGCACGGGCTCGCTATCCTAAGGACGTTGTTGAGATCCGGGCGATATGGCCGAAAAACGTATTTAATAGGCTACCCGTATCTTTGTTATTTTAACTGCTAGAAAATTCCTACGCATCTCTAAACGTACTGCTGTTTCCAATCTGTAGACTGGCATTGAGTAGAGCTCTCTAAATTAACTGGTTCAGTTGTGATGACGATTTCCGTGGAGAGAGTTTCGAGGCGATGTTAGCAATATGGGACACTTTTCAACACTGAATTTGTTTTTAGCAGACAACACAATAACAAACTCCGATCTTCTTCTTGTGTTTGGAGGTGCGCGCGTCGCCTCCGACCGGCTGTGTTTACATACGTCGGATGCGCGGCTTTCAAAACAAGCTTAATAGGCTTTCAAGCTTACGGATTTCAAGGGGACACCCGGGCTCCTGCGCAGCTGCCGCGGTGTCATTTTAAAATGCTGCCTGGGCGGGAAGGGTTAAGAGTCAATATTAACAAAACCAAGGTTATGCATTGTAGATTGGGACGAGGCAATGTGGAAAAGAGCGGTGCATACCCATGTGCAGTGTGTGGAAAGGGTGTGTTTTAGGTGCATTTGAATCGCAATATTTTATAATTCTATACAGTATATGGGATTGGGTGAACTCTACCTGCATAGTAGAATAAATCTACCAAGGGTGGCAATAAGATTAAATCTCACAATCAAATTTTCAGTAAATGGAAAAAAAAAAATCTTTCATCAAGGCTACTTTATGGGTCAATATATTTTTTTTATAGTCAGGTACAGTGATTAAAATAAATATGACACCACCCTTCTTTTCAAAATTATAGTTCCAGGCTCGGTCTCGAGTCGGCCACCCCCTGCTATAGGGTATGTGCCTGAGTATAATACATACATTCATACAAGTTGAATGATTGTATTACATGCCATACAATTTTTACTTCTATTAAATGCCGGACTGTGAACGTGGAGGGAGCTGCGCATAGGGGTAGACCTAGAATGATGTTGGATCAGGTACTCCGGTCTGATCTCAAAATAAAGAACTTTACAACAGAGACAGCCCTTGACAGGGCCGCCTGGAAAGCCGCCATTTAGGACGTGAGACTGTAACCACATTCTCTGTGGGCAAAACGGTCTTTAAACTTGTATGTATGTACAGTAAACTTCCGTTAATCCGAAGGGCAGCGGACCGGCTCTCGTTCGGATTAGTGGATTTTTCGGATTATCGGACTTCACCCCTATGAACCTGTGTATGACGAAAACATTGAGACATTAGGCCACCCAAATGACACAATGGTGCACACACACATATCATATGTTCATGAAATCACTTCAAAAGTTTACCATTGTCATTGTAGCCTATTAACTACTTCAAAACATTCAGATTAATGGTCAAAGGAATCTGCTGATATAAACGTCTTCTTCTTCTTCCGTCTACTAGCGAGTTTTTCTTGCTCTTGAAGATCAGATGTGGTTCGGGAAGTAATGCCTTAACAACGGCACTTCCCTGAGAGGTTCTTGTAATTTTCCTTTTGTGATTTTCCTTTTGTGACGTGCTCTGTTATATTATATTGTATTGAAAGCACCCTTGTATTGTTGTCTTGAAAGCACCCTTGGGATGCTCCGATCACTGAACTATATACAGTAGCGTATCGGAACATCCAAAGGTGCGTTTTCAAGCTCAAGACTAATACGTCCAAAGGTGCGTTTTCAAGCTCAAGACTGAATGCGCTTGCAGAAAATGCGGTGCAAGCCAGTAGCGCATCGGAGCGTCCCAAGGATGCGTTCAAGAGCAAAACAAACTCTCTAGCAGACGATGTGGAAGAAGAAGAAGACGAAGGTGTTTACGATTATATCAGTAGCTTCCTTTGACCATTAATCTGAATGTTTTGAAGTAGATAATAGGCTACAATGACAATGGTAAACTTTTAAAGTGAATTCATGAACATATGATATGTGTGTGCTCCATTATGTGTCATTTGAGTGGCCTAATGCCTCAAAAAGGGGACTTTGGGACTTCTTGAAAGGTGCGTTTTCAAGCTCAAGACTGAATGCGCTTGCAGAAAATGCGGTGCAAGCCAGTAGCGCATCGGAGCGTCCCAAGGATGCGTTCAAGAGCAAAACAAACTCTCTAGCAGACGATGTGGAAGAAGAAGATGACGAAGGTGTTTACGATTATATCAGTAGCTTCCTTTGACCATTAATCTGAATGTTTTGAAGTAGATAATAGGCTACAATGACAATGGTAAACTTTTAAAGTGAATTCATGAACATATGATATGTGTGTGCTCCATTATGTGTCATTTGAGTGGCCTAATGCCTCAAAAAGGGGACTTTGGGACTTCTTGAAATTCGGACCATCGGGTGAATTCGGATTTGGCCTCAAATTGAAAAATTCGGACTATTGGGAGATTCGAATCATCGGTCGTCGGATTAACGGACTTTTACTGTATTAATAGCAGTTGTTGTTCCTAACACATCCACATGGATTCTATGGGTGGGAAGGTGGTACTGGAGTTGGAGTTTTCCATATATATTCAGTATTACAGTTAGGAAATCCCCCTTTGTTCCCACTACCAAGAGTCAGCTTCGGGTGACCTAGGCTCACATGTGCATGCATCGTTTCAAAGACTATTACATTTAGTTACGGTACTCTATATACTGTAGTAGTCAACATAGGATTTCTCATGGATTAGTCTTAAACCCACGCTTGCTTTATTATGGTGCTTGAGATACTAGTTATTTTTATTAATTTCAGTCAAACACCAAACAGCTCCCAAAGAAATTAATGAAAGCAAGTATGTGATCCACCGGGATTCGAACCTGGGTTACTACATACATATTTTAAACACTCTAACAACATACATACATACTGTACATACATAAAATTTTAAGACTGAGTGCTCCACACATATGTGCAGTTTCAGTCTCTTGTCCTAATGGCGGCGTTCCAGGCAACTCTGTTAAGGGCTGCTTCAGTTGTCAAGTTTTAAAATTTGAGATCGGCACGTATAGTCCGATCCCAGGTCTTCCTCAGTCCACCCCTTGGTGCAGCTCGCTCCACAATCACAGACCTGCATTTTTTCATCCATTCTCCAAATGTTTTTTATATTTTTTTCTATATTCCATACTATCCCAGTCTACTTGTACGCATCACCTCGCTAATACTCTTTTTACCTAAACGTCTCCTCAGCTCATCATTTGTTATTCTATCCTGCAGCCAGGCCCCACACATCCATCTCACCATTCTCATCTCATTACGTTCCATTCTGTTGACATCCTCTACTTTAACGGCCCATATTTCTGAGGCATACGTCATGGCACTTCTAACACATGAGGCATACAACTTTCCCTTCAGGGGGAGAGGCATTCTTTTCATGGTCAGAATTGGCAGCAGTTCTCTGAACATCCCCCAGCCACATCTAATTCAAGCGACAGTGGCAGCCTCGGCCCCACCACCGGCAGAGATGGTATCTCCTAGGTACAGTAACAAAACTTGTCCACCAGCTCCAATGACTCATTTCCAAAATTCACAGCCACAAGTTCATCACTTAACACAAGCTCGCCTTTGCACACTACGCACTCAAATTTCTCTATTTCTGACTTATCCTTCGGCAGGGGTCCCTTTATTCTACTACAGCGCTTACTCCCATGGTGCACACAGCATCGACAGATGCTACACTGAATCGAGTTAGCACCCACACCCTTTCCACACACTGCACATGAGTATGCACCGCTCTTTTCCACATTGCCTCATCCCAATCTACAATGCATAACCTTGGTTTTGTTAATATTGACTCTTTAACTCTTCCTGCCCGGGCAGCATTTTAAAATGACGGTGCGGCAGATGGGCCAGAGCCCGGGTGTCATTTTAAAATCCCTATGCTTGAAAGCGTGCTTTGAAAGCTGCGCGGTTAAAATTTCCTTTGCAGGGTCGATCGCAGCGCCACCAACCCTCAACTACTACCATTATCAGTCCGTACATGCCCGCCATAGCGAGATATAGCGAAAATATGTCTTCCGACGCGTCCGATTCTGTGCAACTTTCTGCCCGCCTCGCTGCCACTCTGTTAGCAACATCGACGCCTACTGCGACTGAGAAAAAGCCTGATCATAAGAAAGCGAAGTGTTTATTGAGTGATAGTGCAATACAAAGACAACTTTTGGGCATCGAAAGTGAAAGTTCGTTCGAAGCGAGCAGTGGCGAGAGCGAAGTCGATAAACTGCAAGATATAAGTGAAATTGAGGACTTTGAGGGCTTTCATGGTGACGATGCAGTAGATTTGTATCATGTGTCAGGTAGTAGTGAGGACCCTGATGTAGAAATGTTTGATGAAGGTGCGGTGGAAATTCCAAGCGTGCTAGAGCCTAGGCCTACCCCGCCGCCATTGCACCATGGTCAGCCTAGGCCTATTCCTCAACCTTCCCCCTTGCCTGCTCGTACGCCCTTGAAAGTGGGCAAATATTTTTACAAAAAGACATTGGTGAAAAGTGCAGCCAAAAAGGCACGCAAGGCGGCAGAGGAAGCAAGGGAAGGCAAAGGTGATAGTGACAATGACGCCGACCCTGCCCGCATTCCTTTGTCTCGACGCCTTGACCCGGGATCCCGCGGGGGTCACCCACAACCCTTAACTTTATCTCTCGCTTAGGATGAGCAAAGGGCATCTGAAAGTGGTACTAGTGGTGCGGCATTGTCCTCCCACAGTGTACCAAAGGCCTCATCACATCGACGAGCATTATTTGGAGCGGAGATGCCCTCAGCTCGCCACAAAAGGAGTCCAACTCCGGAGGCTGCGCATCCCATTGTTCCATCACCCGCAGATTCCCGCCCCCCATGCCACCGACGCCCGGTCACTTCTTCGCCAGAATTATCCCCCGAAGAACTTCTTCACTTCCATACTGATCACCCTATTTCTTGTTACTGCTTTTAGCGTTCCTACAACCCTCTTCCCCTGTTGTACCCTCTCCCGCACCTCTTCATCCATAGTCCCATCTTTACTCAACACACTGCCCAGATACTTAAAAGAGTTGACAATCTCCATAGCCTGACCGTTCAGCTTCACCTCACACTCTGTGACTTCACCCCTTTCGAAGACCATAACCTTGCTCTTCCCCGTATTTACCTTCAAATTCCGTTTTTCGCACACTGTTCCAAACTCATTTACCAGACCCTGCAACTCCCATTCATTATCACTCATCAGAACTGTATCATCCGCAAACAGCAGTATAGGTAGCTTCCACTCAATTCCCTCCCTTTTCAGCAATACACCAACATCCACTGCTCTTGATAGTATTTCTTTCATAACTCCATCCATATATACAGTAAACAACCACGGGGACATCACACACCCCTGTTTCAACCCAACATTCAGGTCAAAGAACTCGCTCTGCTCACTCTCCACACGTACTGCCGCCTTTGCACCCTCATACATGCTCTTCACTGCTTTCAGCAACTTGCCCTCTACTCCGTATATTCTAAGTACTTTCCACAAACCTTCTCTATCCACTCTGTCATAGGCCTTCTCCAAGTCCATAAAGGCAACATACACTTTTTGTTTCTTCTCCAGATACTTCTCCACAACACAATTCAGGGTAAAAATCTGATCTACACATCCTCTTCCCTTCCTGAAACCTCCCTGCTCGTCGCCTATCCATTTCTCCGTTCTCACTCTCACTCTCTCAATCACTACCCTACTGTATACCTTCCCTACTACGCTTAGAAGACATATTCCTCGGTGGTTACCACACACTCCTCTTTCCCCTTTGCCCTTATATAGGGGGACTATTATGCCAGTCTTCCAGTCATCGGGTGCACTCCCCTTCTCCCATGCTAGTTTGCATATTTTCCATACCCATTCTATCACTATCTCACCACCATACCTCAACATTTCCCCACACACTCCATCTGTTCCTGGTGCTTTCCCCAACTTCACTCTTTTCATGGCTTCCCACACTTCTGACCTCCTGATCCCCACCTCCTCCTCCACTACTTCTCTTCTTCTCCCTCCCATACCATATCCAGCTATGTTTGCTGGCTCTTCATTCCTTTCATTTAGCAACTCACTGAAGTACTCCCTCCATCTTTCGACTCTCTCTTGCTTCTCGGCTAGCATTCTCCCATTCTTATCTTTCACACCCTTACTGTTTCCCTTGCTACCTTCCCTAACTTTCTTGACTTCTTTCCAGAACAGTTTTTTACTCTCCCTCCATTTTACACTCAGATTCCTTCCAAATTCCTCATCTACTCTTCTCTTACTTTCCTTCAACTACTCTCTTCACCACCCTCTTACTCTCCACGTACCTCGCTCGTTCTGTCTCTCGGAATCTTCATTCCCTCTACTACCCAACCACTCTCTATATGCTTTCTTCTTTTCTTCCACAGCTATTCTTACCTCTTCTGTCCACCATGCTGTACCTTTCACTCCCCTCCCTCTTCTCCTCACTCCACACACCTCCTCACATGCTGCACAGATCTCATCCTTAAACACCTTGCTCATCTCCTCCACTTCCTCCATAACTTCCAGGTCGAACCCACCTAGTCGTCTTTCCACTGCTCTCCTGTACTCCTCCCTGACTTCCTCCTCCTGCAACCTCTCCACCCTCCTCACCATTCCACCCTCCTCTCGCCTCCCTCCCGCTCTCCTCACCCACTTCTTTTGTATCCTAACCTTAGCTACCACTACATAATGATCAGACAGACCCCCTCCAATACCCCTATACACCCTAGCATCCATCACAGATTTCTTCATTCGTTCATCCACACATACATAATCAATCAATGACTTTCGTTCCACCACTGTCTTATCCTTCATCGTCAACATCCGTTTCCACGTGTACCTGTGGATCATTCTGTGTCGGAAGAAGGTGTTGGCTATCCACAGCCTCCTCCCCACACATACGTCCACAAGTGCACTACCATTCCCATTCACCTCTGATGGTACCCCCCACCCTCCCACCACTCCCTCAACTTTCCTATCACCCACCTTACCATTCATATCCCCAATCAGAAATATTCTTTCGTTCTTGTCAAACTTCTCCAGGCACGCCTCCACATTCATCCAGAACTCCTCTTTCTTTCTTTCAAGTATATCCTCTGTCGGGGCATACACGCATACAATCACCCACGTTTGTATTCCTACTTTCATTCTCACCCACACAATCCTTGAACCCACAGACCCATACTCTCTTACACATTCCTTCCATTTGCTACTTACAAACAAACATGCACCTTCTCTCGCTGTTCCTTCACTCACTCCAGCACACACACCCATTCCACACTCCCATTCTCTCACATCTGAACCTTTCCATTTGGTCTCTGTCATTCCACATACATCCAGCCTGGCATTCACTAACACTTCCAGAACCTCTCTCTCTTTTGTGCCATCATTCATGCCACTAACATTCCACATTCCACGTAGCCATTCTCAGAATGTCCGAAGGCATGTCCTTAGTCGGTCGTGGTTCGTCAACGTTGGTTCCGTCCGCATCCGAGGCTGTTCGTTCGTTTTTCTTTGCTTAGATATTTTTTCCGGGTGGGGGTCGCAAGCTCACCGACCCAACCTCTTTAGTCGCCTCTTACGACACGCAGAAGGCACGTGGGGCATATTCTATTCCCTAACCCCCAGGGGGGTTGGATAAGTTGACAGATTTAATTATAACACCATATGAGGAGGATCAATTCAATGAGTGCTCCTCCTCATAGGCTATGGTGATAATGATAATGAAGTAAATACCGGTACTAAATAATAACTACAGTACTGTGATGATGATGAATAAATCCCCACCTGAAGAGAAGTGAGGAAGTGAGGTTGAACTCTTCATGTGGCCCCTCGGACTGGCTCCTCTTACGGCTTCTCCCACTCTGAATTCTGAGCCAGCCTCCCGGCCTCCTGCCACCCACCGCCGCCCTCCCCGTCGGTCCTCTGTCGGGGATGACCGGCCCGAGCTGTCTGAGTGGCCAATGGAGGTCAGCCGCCGGGAACCAGGTCTCTGCGGAGGGTCATAGGAGGTTAGAAATGAACATAATTTATGCAGATCAGAAATATTCAAACTAGGCCTAATCCTACATAACATATTACCATAATATAAACGGCTAAGTACCGTATTAACTAAACTTGTTCACAATATATCTACTACAAAGCATTAGCTGATTATGCAAACCCATCCCTAATAAGAGATCTGTATTTTTGCATACAAAGGTACAAAGTACAGTATTCAGACTTGTACAGTACTTAATAAGAGATAAAAAAAAACTGTAAGCCAACAATACAGCATAGTTGTTGTTGTTGTTGTTCCCCAGACTGCCTTGCCGAACAGCCCCAAGGCCCCGAGCAAGGCCAAGGCCATAACCGAGCGCCCCTACAAAACCCTCCCTGCCTACCACAATAAAGCCTGGGTGACCGAAGCCACTCCATGGCGGGGAGCTGAGGAGGGTGCGGAAACGCCCAGGAAACCAAAGCTCCACCCAGGGCCCTGTACCCCTCAGCAATTATGAAGAGAAAGTTGAGGGGCAAAGGAAAATTTTGACGCTTTGACTTTCAATCTTGGTAGATTGGGAGGTCAATCCACGGAAGAGACGCCGTCACTCGAGATCTAGAAAATATATAAGTAAAAGGAACAGTCAGAGTATAAGCTATGGGTATGGCAGAGATCGCTCAGTTCTCACTCTGATAGACCAGCCCATCACCACATGACTAGAACCCAATCCTCTCAGCATCAGCTAGGAAAGGCCCTAGAAAGCCGCCTTTGGCGGGGGGGATAGCTCCCCTATTTCAACCCCTTTCGGGGTTGGGCACCCACCATACAGCATGGTTAATGATTGCAGATTACTATAGTCAACTCCACACTCGATTTACTGATTATGGGCTCGTAGCTTTGGGCCAATGTTTCCTCCATTCGCAGCTCTCATAGCATAGTACAGTGCTGTACAAGACTCCAATTAAATTGGCCATTCCATTGCATTATGGTGCTTAAGTTTACTGAGTATGAATATATCCCTCATCATACCCATGTCAACTTCACCATCTTAGCATCTATCGAGACTATTGTAACTAATCACCAGAAACAAGATGTAGGTGAAGTTAACTCTCTCACGACCATATGACGCAGAGGTTGCCAGATTAGCAATAAGAAATAGAGTTATCTCACTCTTATAATTACCTCTCCAAAATTAGTTTTCTGCCCACAGCTAACTCAAAGACAACTGCAGAGGTTAAAGTAACTAAACTAAAGTTTTCTACATACCCCTGATGGTAACAAAGGATTTAAAGTACAGTATCCCTAATAGGCTCAAAATTGCGTCAAGAACGTGAGAGGGTTAACGCCAGTGGCTGTCCTCTTCCAGAATATCTAATCGCCTTAATGCATTTTAGAGCCGCGGTATTCGAGTGGAGAGCACAATCACGTGTGAATCTGCTTGACCTGGGTTCAATCCCAGCCATGGCGGACATTCAGTGGGTATGGTAGTACAGTACGTCTTAACATGTATATCATGTTCGCACCCAGTCGGGGGACAACTAGTATTAAAGCTAAAGAACGGCGACATAACCCGCTCAAATGGTTTCAAGTTAGATAAGTTTAGAATTAGGAAAGATATTTAGGAAAGATGACGAGATGGGTTGGGTGTGAGGGGGATCTGCTGGGTGTGGGCCAACCGGCGCTCTGTAGACCCCCGTAATCTTGTGTTGATCTCTGACCGTTTTGGTGAGGTCGGTCCTCATGGTATTAGTGAGTTGGGCCTATAATTAGGCCTTGTAATTGGGGTTGGGTGTGAGAGGGATCTGCCTTGTGTCAGCCGATCGGCTTTTTGCAGACTCCCATTTTCTTATGTTATGTTCTTATATAGGAAAGCACTGGTTTGGGAATGAGTTGTTAACATGTGGAATGGACTGCCCAGAGCAGTGATTAGCTCAGGAACAGTTGAAAGCTTAAAGAAGGGGGTGCATGGGTTGAGGTAAACATGGAAAAATAATCGCCAACCTGCATATAATTTATCTTGTAAAATGCAATGTCACTGAAATAATTAACAATGGTATAAAGGATTTTGCGGATCGTCTATACCGGGCCTGTGACGTCATAGTGACGTCACACCAGTATCCTCATCCTGGACTGGATGGTGGATTTACACTCATATGACGTCACAGGCCCGGTATAGACGATCCACATAATCCTTTATACCATTGTTAATAACTATTTCAGTTAATAACTATAGATTGGAAGCCAAAGCGTCACATTTTTCCCTTGCCCCTCAACTTTCTCTTCATAATTGCTGAGGGGCACAGGGCCCTGGGTGGGGCTTTGGTTTCCCGGGCGTTTCCGCACCCTCCTCAGCCCCCCGCCATGGAGTGGCTTCGGTCACCCAGGCTTTATTGTGGTCGGCGGGGAGGGTTCTGTGGGGGCACTCGGTTATGGCCTTGGAATTGCTCGGGGCCTTGGGGCTGTTCGGCCAGGCAGCTTGGGGAACAACAACAACAACAACAACTATTTCAGTGCCATTGCATTTTGCAAGATAATTATGTACAGCTTGGCGATTATCATTCCATGTTTATCTCAACCCATGCACCCCCACCTTTAACCCGGGAACTACGGGAAGACTCTTAAGAGTTCCCCCGGCGGACTGCGGGAAGACTCTTAAGAGTCAGAGAAAAAAAAAATCAACTTTAAACATCGAAAAAAAAAAAAAAAAAAAAAAAAAAAAAAATTGCCCCTGGGCCATGCAAAATATCACTCTTTTACCTCCCCTCCTTCAGTTATCACCTATTTTCCCTGTTATTCCCTTATTCTGAGGTATATTTTCGTGCTAACATTAGCGAGTTGCAAGCAGGGCATTGTCATCACTGTTAGCAAGCGAGTGCGAGAGAGAGAGTATCGATCGACAGTGTCTCTCCAGCCTTGGGGGAAATTGGCGGGAAAGGAGGTTGCCTCACCCATACATTATGTAACTCCCGCCCTGTATCGCCGATTTTGACCATCCAAACGCTGTTTTCACTTGTTTTATTGTTGTAACAGGTTAATACCTGTATACAGTGGAATCTCCAATCTCGATCATAATTGGTTCCCACAAATACCGATCGAGATTCGAAATATCGAGATGCGAAGTTAACTTCTTATGGGAAAAAATACAATCGGTTCCAGCCGACTAACCTACATCAAATCTGTCAATTTTCACATTTGCCCCCCACAATCACATTTGTTTTTGTTTTATATATATATATATATATATATATATGTTAAAACAGATAAAATTAATAATGAAAGAGTTTTATTTTTACCTTATATTTATTGATAAAGAGGTTTGTGTGGTTGATTGTTGGTTCCGAGGCGAACGCAGTTAGGTTACTGTGTCTCCGCACCCGGCGCACAGTCACCGTCATCAATTCTTGCAATTGCTTCCCTCACCCTGTCACCACTAGTACCGGCATTTTATGAATGCGATAAAAAAGGTCCAGGTAGACGACTTCACAATACAAGTTTTCAAGCGAATGGCGGATGTGTGACTGGTACACCAAGTGGCCGCTAGATCTACCGACTTCAATAAATTTTCCATGGTATAAAGTTTAATCAAGTTTTCTTTTGTCTTTACTATATATATATTAGATTTTCCTCATACAAATAATAATGTATATTAAAACATGGTAAAGTAATTTTTATTACTACGTAAATGAAAGCGGCAGAGACAGGTTAGACTACCGCTCGAGACGATTGATACTAGCGGTACATTAGTATACAGGTGAACAAAACACAATGACTGTGAGGTTCACACATCGATTTGGTCAAGATTAATCTGTTTATATTAGTATATAAGCATCTAGCATCGACATTTAGCTATTAGCTATCGAGATTAACGTTTTTTCATCGAGATTTGTGATTGGGGAGAGCTTGAAGGTGGCATCGAGATGCGAAATATCGAGATGAGATTGATCGAGATATGTGAGCCTACTGTAATCAACCTATAATAACCCCCCCAGGGGGTTAGGGAATAGAATATGCCCCACGTGCCTTCTGCGTGTCGTAAGAGGCGACTAAAGAGGTGGGTCGGTGGGCTTGCGACCCCCACCCGGAAAAAAAATCTAAGCAAAGAAAAACGAACGAACAGCCTCGGATGCGGACGGAACCAACGTTGACGAACCACGACCGACTAAGGACATGCCTTCGGACATTCTGAGAATGGCTACGTGGAATGTTAGTGGCATGAATGATGGCACAAAAGAGAGAGAGGTTCTGGAAGTGTTAGTGAATGCCAGGCTGGATGTATGTGGAATGACAGACCAAATGGAAAGGTTCAGATGTGAGAGAGTGGGAGTGTGGAATGGGTGTGTGTGCTGGAGTGAGTGAAGGAACAGCGAGAGAAGGTGCATGTTTGTTTGTAAGTAGCAAATGGAAGGAATGTGTAAGAGAGTATGGGTCTGTGGGTTCAAGGATTGTGTGGGTGAGAATGAAAGTAGGAATACAAACGTGGGTGATTGTATGCGTGTATGCCCCGACAGAGGATATACTTGAAAGAAAGAAAGAGGAGTTCTGGATGAATGTGGAGGCGTGCCTGGAGAAGTTTGACAAGAACGAAAGAATATTTCTGATTGGGGATATGAATGGTAAGGTGGGTGATAGGAAAGTTGAGGGAGTGGTGGGAGGGTGGGGGGTACCATCAGAGGTGAATGGGAATGGTAGTGCACTTGTGGACGTATGTGTGGGGAGGAGGCTGTGGATAGCCAACACCTTCTTCCGACACAGAATGATCCACAGGTACACGTGGAAACGGATGTTGGCGATGAAGGATAAGACAGTGGTGGAACGAAAGTCATTGATTGATTATGTATGTGTGGATGAACGAATGAAGAAATCTGTGATGGATGCTAGGGTGTATAGGGGTATTGGAGGGGGTCTGTCTGATCATTATGTAGTGGTAGCTAAGGTTAGGATACAAAAGAAGTGGGTGAGGAGAGCGGGAGGGAGGCGAGAGGAGGGTGGAATGGTGAGGAGGGTGGAGAGGTTGCAGGAGGAGGAAGTCAGGGAGGAGTACAGGAGAGCAGTGGAAAGACGACTAGGTGGGTTCGACCTGGAAGTTATGGAGGAAGTGGAGGAGATGAGCAAGGTGTTTAAGGATGAGATCTGTGCAGCATGTGAGGAGGTGTGTGGAGAAGAGGGAGGGGAGTGAAAGGTACAGCATGGTGGACAGAAGAGGTAAGAATAGCTGTGGAAGAAAAGAAGAAAACATATAGAGAGTGGTTGGGTAGTAGAGGGAATGAAGATTCCGAGAGACAGAAACGAGCGAGGTACGTGGAGAGTAAGAGGGTGGTGAAGAGAGTAGTGAAGGAAAGTAAGAGAAGAGTAGATGAGGAATTTGGAAGGAATCTGAGTGTAAAATGGAGGGAGAGTAAGAAACTGTTCTGGAAAGAAGTCAAGAAAGTTAGGGAAGGTAGCAAGGGAAACAGTAAGGGTGTGAAAGATAAGAATGGGAGAATGCTAGCCGAGAAGCAAGAGAGAGTCGAAAGATGGAGGGAGTACTTCAGTGAGTTGCTAAATGTAAGGAATGAAGAGCCAGCAAACATAGCTGGATATGGTATGGGAGGGAGAAGAAGAGAAGTAGTGGAGGAGGAGGAGGTGGGGATCAGGAGGTCAGAAGTGTGGGAAGCCATGAAAAGAGTGAAGTTGGGGAAAGCACCAGGAACAGATGGAGTGTGTGGGGAAATGTTGAGGTATGGTGGTGAGATAGTGATAAAATGGGTATGGAAAATGTGCAAACTAGCATGGGAGAAGGGGAGTACACCCGATGACTGGAAGACTGGCATAATAGTCCCCCTATATAAGGGCAAAGGGGAAAGAGGAGTGTGTGGTAACCACCGAGGAATATGTCTTCTAAGCGTAGTAGGGAAGGTATACAGTAGGGTAGTGATTGAGAGAGTGAGAACGGAGAAATGGATAGGCGACGAGCAGGGAGGTTTTAGGAAGGGAAGAGGATGTGTAGATCAGATTTTTACCCTGAATTGTGTTGTGGAGAAGAAGCAAAAGGTGTATGTTGCCTTTATGGACTTGGAGAAGGCCTATGACAGAGTGGATAGAGAAGGTTTGTGGAAAGTACTTAGAATATACGGAGTAGAGGGCAAGTTGCTGAAAGCAGTGAAGAGCATGTATGAGGGTGCAAAGGCGGCAGTACGTGTGGAGAGTGAGCAGAGCGAGTTCTTTGACCTGAATGTTGGTTTGAAACAGGGGTGTGTGATGTCCCCGTGGTTGTTTACTGTATATATGGATGGAGTTATGAAAGAAATACTATCAAGAGCAGTGGATGTTGGTGTATCGCTGAAAAGGGAGGGAATTGAGTGGAAGCTACCTATACTGCTGTTTGCGGATGATACAGTTCTGATGAGTGATAATGAATGGGAGTTGCAGGGTCTGGTAAATGAGTTTGGAACAGTGTGCGAAAAACGGAATTTGAAGGTAAATACGGGGAAGAGCAAGGTTATGGTCTTCGAAAGGGGTGAAGTCGATGGGGGAGGTTCGTTCGTGGCCACCCCTTCGGGGATCACGGCGTCAGGCAATAGATAGATATGGATAAGTATTAATGCTATTTATGGTAAAATTAATATTTTAGTGATGGAAACAGCTCAAATACATGCGCACAGGCAGCGGTGTCTAATTACCCCCATGCGCACTTCAGAGGTTAAGCGGAAGTTGGATTTTCATATGGATGATATGGGCTGGGTGTGAATGGGAGCTCTCGTGTGGGCCGCATGGCCTTATGCAGTTTCCCGCGATCTTATGTTGTTATGAAAATCACTGGGCATGGCGCGGTCTCGAACCCTGGTCAGTGAACTCAAGTGCCCAGAATAAGGCATGACAGACACGCGCTCAACTGACTATACTACAAATATCACACATTGGCAAATTGTGTTAAGGGGAGATGGGCCGTTTTATTCTTCTATTAATTCATATATTCCTTTATTTCTTAGTTTCCTCGCTAGACCTCCATCAATCTTAGAAAAACACCCCCTAGGCCAGGGGTCCCCTTCAAGATAAATTTGTAAATTTTTTGATAGAATTTTTTTCCGGCCTAAGGCCGGTTCCTCTTAAAATTTCAGGCTCGCTTTCGCTCGCCAGGAAAAAATCGATACATAAATGGCACGAAAGGTCATAAAATTGACAAGAAATGGGGAGAAAAGTGTTAAAATCGCCAAACTAATGGGCCGAACGACTAAAAATCTGAAAACTAATTCTAAACGATGTAGTCGATGGAAGTCATAGAATATTGTTTAGGAATAGTTGTTGTTGTTGTTGTTGTTCCCTAAGCTGCCTGGCCGAACAGCCCCGAGTCCCTGAGAAAGGCCATGGCCACGATCGGGCTTTCCCACAGAGCTCTCATTGAGTGTAGATTGTGTTGTTGGCGTAAGTGGTTGTGTGAAATGCAGTCTTCTATGATGTGTTTAATGGTATGGGGTGCTGTGTTACATCCCGGGCAGGTGTCGACAACGGAGTCATCCAGTCTCTTCTGATAGCTCAGGAGAGCTGGATGGTGTCCGCATCTCAGCCTGGCCAGGTGGACTCTGTCCTCGCGAGGAAGGGAGGATTCGGAAGGATGGATTTCGGGAGGTCGTGCATGCAGCTGCGTGTTGTCTGTGAGTGAGTGGATGGATCGGTGAGAGATATGAGTATGGATGTGCTTCTGGAAGTTGGTTCGGGGTGGGCAGGGAGGGAGAGAGGACAATAATTGTGTGTGATACCGTGTGCTGGGTGTTGTTTTGATATTTCTTGGTGTCTGTGGGTGTGTTGCCATATAGTTTAGTGGGTGGTCTTGGTTCGTGGAGGCTGCTGCCAGGAATTGAGTGCCTCTCATGTCCAGATGGTCTTTGACTTTGAGGATTTTGGTTTCTTGATGTAGGTGATCTGTGGGTGCAGTAGCTGTGCAGCCTGTAATGATCTTCAGGGCTTTGTTTTGAATAGTCTGTAAGGTCTTATGATGTGTTTCAGCTAGGTTAGAAGCCCAGGCTGGGCTTGCGTATTCCATCACTGATCTTATGTATTGTTTATATACTGTGGTGGTAGTTTCTTTGTTGTGTCCAAATTTTGTGTGAGCAAGTGACCTGAGGGCATTAAGTCTGGGTGTCAGTTTCTTTTTAATGTTTGTGGTGTGCTGTTTGAATGTCATATGAGTATCATATGTTACTCCTAGGATTTTGGGTGTGTGTGTATGTGTTAGGGGTGTGTTGTTTATGGTGAGTTGAGGGATGTATTCGTGTTCTCCTGTCCAACTTGTGAGCAGGGTTGCGGTGGATTTGGCTGGGGCTAGATTAAGTCTGTTTGTAGTGCACCAGCCATGTAGTGTGTTGAGATAGGGTTGAAGGAGATCTGTTGCTCTTTTTGGGTCATGGTGTGTGCATGTGAGTGTTATGTCATCTGCATAGGAGGCTAAGTTTATTTGGGGCGTATTGGGTGTAGTTATATCGTGCATGTACAGATTGAAGAGTGCGGGCGATAGGACGGATCCTTGTGGGACTCCGTTTGGAAAGTTTCTGATTTTAGAGGACTGACCGGCAAAAGATACGTGTGCACATCTGCCTGCTAGGAAGTTGGCCAGCCACCGTTTTGTGTTGTTGTGCATGTTTGTGTTGTAGATTTTGTTTGTTAGGTTGTGGCGGGGGATGGCATCGAAGGCTTTACTAATGTCGAGTGTGGCTAATAGTGATCTGTGTGGTGGTCTAGCTGAATTGATGCCGTCGAAAGCTCTTTGTGTAAGGTCTGTGAGAAGAGTGTTTGTGGAGTGCAGTGGCCTAAAGCCATGTTGTGTTGGAGCTAGGGGTAGGTCAGGTGTAATTAGTTGTAATACTAGGCGTTCCATGACTTTGGAGGGGGAGCAAAGGAGTGTGATGGGGCGGTGCGAGGAGGGTAGCGTGGGGTCTTAGTTGGGTTTGGGGAATGTGATGATGATACCATGCTTCCAAATGTCTGGTATTGTGTTGTGTGAATAGCTGTAGTTTGATATGTTAGTGAGTGCTTGTATGCCTTGTGGTCCCAGGTGTCTGAGGTGTATGTTGCTTATGTTGTCTAGGCCACAGGCGGGTGAGTGCTTGAGATTGTTGATGATATGCTTTGTCTGGTGATTGGTGAAGGGTGTATAGTCAGGGTCTGTGGGGAATTGTCTCTTACGTCGGATGACACGTCGGTCGTCTTTGTGAGGTTTTAGGTGGCTGACATGTGAGAAGTGATTGATGAGAGTGTTTGCTTGTTGTTTACATGAAGGAGTAGAGTCTGTTGTTGTGATTGCAGCATGTGATTGTGTTGTGTTGCTGTTGGAAAGTGTGATGCTGTTTAGTGTTTTGTATAGTTTTTTGGGGTTTGTTTTGTGATCAAGTGTTTGTAGGAAGTTATTCCAATTTAGTTTTTGTTGTTCTTGTATTTTGTTGTTAGTTTGGGTGTTGAGTGCTTGAATTGTTGTGTGATGTCTTGTGTGTGGGGTGCTGGGGAGTGTTTCAGTATGTCGCGTTGTCTGATGAGGTTTTGAATTTCTGGTGTGAAGTTGGGGTTGTGTCTTTTTCTGTTACCTCTTGGAATGTGTTTCTTGTCAGCGTTTTGGATAGTTTTATTGAGTATGTGTACAGCATTGTTGATGTTAGTGATGGGTGTACTGTTTAGAGTTGTGAAGTGTTGTTCTGTCTCATTTGTGAATGCTTCCCAGTTAGCTCTTTTATAATTGGTGTATGTGTGTTTGTGGCTAGCTGGGGTGAGTCTGGTTTTGGTGGTGATAATGATCGGGAGGTGGTCAGAGCCTAAGGTTCTGACCACCCTCCAGGATGTTGTGGGGGCGAGTTCTGGGGAGCAAAAGGTGATGTCTGGAGATGATGGGAATAGTAAATCATGTTAAAAACTACTAAATCTTTGAGACGAGCCCACAAATAAATCATACTTTGAATAGGATGGGTTAGGCTACTCTTTCGGTATATTGTAGGCGCTTCTTCGGGTAGGCGGCAAGTGCTACTGCTACTACTACCAAGTATAGGCCTACCATGTCAATGAAAACTCAGTGTGTCAGTCAATATTATTTTTTTTTTTGCATAATGAGCGTTCTGTGTTATTGTCCGATTTTTTTTTTTTTTTTTTTATTTATTTACCACTCAGTACACGCCCCAACACTTTGGGGAACGTTGTTGCTGAAGGCCATGCATCATGTTATGTACTACAAACTCTGAACACTGATTGTCCGAGAAGGAAACTATTTACAATAGTTACCGATATAATACTCCGCTTTCTCTAATAATTTCTTTTAGAGAAAATAACACATTAATATGGGTAACTAAGTTAAAGAAACGAATATATTTGATATAATATAAAATTTTCTTTATAATTCATATTATAAATTGTCAACAAAGGTGTTAGTAATTATCTTTACACAAAACAAATAATTATAAAATTGTTCTGTACATTTATTGACCCTGATAAGAAGAGTTAATCGATGTCGAGATTATAGATCGAGTTTTTATGTGAACTCCTTTCTTTTCTTCACTTGGCTCAATTGGAATATTGCAGTGAAGCGGTGACGACGCATTTTTGGATCTCTGCTAGACATATTCAATATTAAGATATACGTTTCAGAGTATATAATACTGCTGTAGTTCCTTTGGTTTTAAATAGTATATTATTACTATAACACGTATCATTGTAAAATATATAAGACTACTCGAGCTATAATACTATATTTGTGTTTAACAATTAACCGATACTGTTTGTATCTCTCCTTCGTGTTTTGTTTTAAATTTCTTGTACTAAACTAAACATGACTTACCATAGCACTTTGGATGGAAGTTGGGAGCACCTGAGGAATTCCAAGGATGGAGTAGTGTTTGAGGAAATTTTCGAGAAAATTTCTGAGATTCAAAAATCAGAATGTTTGGATGAAGGCATTGCTAAACTTCAGAGAGAGTATAAGCAGATTGTTCAGCAAGGCTTCACTTCGGGTTCCAAAGTAATTCGGCCCCTGCAGGATATCTACGAAGATACTTTCCCCATAAAACTACTAGGGTCTGGGTACTGTGGCTATGCATTTTTGGTTAAATATTGCGATCAGCCAGCGGTACTGAAAATAACTAAGATAATAGAGGGTAGGGCATGGCCAATGGGCGAAGAAGCCTTCGTCTTGAATAAGCTGGATGGGGCTGGCGGATTGCCAAAACTTTTTGTGGCGTCGGTAAGTGGTGATGTCATCATCATGTCGCATGTAACAGGAATGAGTTTTAAGTATTTAATGTTTTCAACGGCCGGTGCAGAACACCTATTTAAAGTGTCGGACAAAGTGCCATTTTTCCTCTCACTATTCCAGTGCCTTTGTGTGGCGGTGAACGAGGTTCACACTGCCGGTTATGTGCACAACGACTTGCACTTTGGAAATATAATGATTGAGGGTGGCTACGATGGCAAGCCAGTCAAAGTGAAGTTAATTGATGTAGGGTTTGCCACGCCACCAGGTCCGTTCAACGGGTTTATCTCCAGTAGTACCGCTAGGAAATATGGTGGGAGATTTAAACCGAGAGAACTGTTCAGGGATCATATGACGTATCCTTCGAGCGATGTCTTCAGTATTGGGCGGCTGTTGCAACAAACAACAGAAAAGACCCGTCTAAGACATATTCCCGAAGTTAATACACTAGTTGCAAGAATGACGTGCCTTAACTGGCAAGAACGAGTTTCATTGGATGAAACTGTAGAGTTCCTAAAAATTATTTTGGACAAATATAGCAGCTCTCAGTCAAACGGATCCGCACTATCACTCACACCCTCTACAGCACCCACGCCCACAACAATATCTTCCCCACCTCCACAATCACTCCATGGAGGTGTATCGCTGGTCCTCCATGATGGGGGCACACTTACACTGCCTGGCGGAGACTTTCTCATACTGCCAGCTGGTACTACACTCAAAATTCCGGGTGGCTGCCCTGTCGATGTGCAAACAGTACCCTGACCCGCGGATGGTCTTGAGACATCCAGATTCGTAGGAGTTGGGGATAATAGTGCCGTAAGTCCGATCATCAACTCCCCTCGTGATTCACCACCCACATCTATCCATTCTTCGGGATCATCGATTCGTCAGTCGCTCACATCGCCTAACGCGTCGCCAGAAGGCATATTGGCGAGCATTAAGACTTCTGTGATTAACGTTACTCGAGCCATTATTGATTTACCATGGTGGGCCATTTAGATACATATTGGGATAACATTATACAAGGGATAATAATTAGTATGTATGAGAACTTCTAATGGCATATTCTGTTGTCAGTTTCTCTCTTTTTCTCATTCATGTTATGCTATATGTTTACGATTTTCTTTTGCTTAGGAAAGGCTCGTGGAAGTCTGAAGGTAAATCGAATACACTAAAAGATAGGACATATAATGTTAACTGACACGAGAATACTATAAATGCGCAACAGTAGCAATGCTCGACACTAAAAGAAGTACCTCCTCATCAACGAAACAGTCTGCTATGGTTGTGCGGCTCAGCAACAAACTAGACTAATAAATTCTGTGAATAATAATGCGCACATATCAAAGAGCTTATATTAAATACTAACAAGTGTCTACTCGATTAATAATGTCTAGCTGGGATACTCTAGGTAAGGAACTGGGGTTGAGCAAGACAGGCTCGTAGCCTAGCGATGTCCTTAAGACTGCATCCTTTGAGTTATGTTAATTGACTAGGGTGCTCTCTTGATAGATCCAGATCACAAGTATCTGGTTCTATCCTGGCGACCCTCTAAAGCCAAGCAAAGAGGCAGCAAAGTGTGGAACTGGTATAGGCCAAAACCCTCAGTCAACACAATGCTGCACTCGCAAAGGACGCAACCGAAAAGACAACCCAGGCTACCACAGAACCGGTCGAAGTCGTGTAGGTATAAGCAAACCATACACACATCGGAGACAACGACTACAATTACCTTATCCCAGTCTAGCATTAAATAAAAGAGCAGAAACACTAAATCAATAATGGAGACACACAGAGTTCTTAACCTATACTAAATAAGAACCCTCAAACCTATTCTAAGTACATGTAAATATCTCTGAGGACGGCGCATGCAATACAATGGGCCGGCTATGAAAACCGTATGCAGAACCCAAGGGGATAAGTAATTGAATAAAGGCGAGAAGTAATGGAAAAGAAGAAGTTCAGAGAGAGAAACAGTGATAAAGGGGGGTGATCGGGAGAGAGTATGCAAAGGGACGTTAGAAGCACGTGCGCCAAGCCTGTCCTGACGAGGACAGCTCCTGGGGACCCTCATGTAGGAGGTTAGTTACACAGGAGCCCGCAAAGGCGCGATGGTCGGCCAATCATGGGCCGAGACGTCACAAGACAGCAGGTGTCACGTGACACAGCCAGACACGCCGGCCAATAGCGAGCGAGAGGCAGGGATGCTCCCGCACCTACAGACACTCACTACCATCTCGCTCTGAAAGTCTCTCTCATTCCCACGCTGGTACTATCATCACTACTATTGATATAAAATATAACCCGTTGTCACAGACGAAACCAAAGACCACCACTGGACTGTCTGTAACAATGCGATTACTAGGAAAGAGAGAACAACATTCTCTGATAACTGTAGCCCATTTCGATGTCCCTGGCGAGCGCTAGTGGCTAACGAGAGGCGATTCTGCCAACGCTGGTAGACGTCACACCCCGCCCAAGATATGGGACGCTCAACATTAGGCGAGCACCATATCTGACAAGGCAGAATGCCGACAAGACCCGCCACACCTAGCCACTCCAACAGAAATGAAATGCAAAGCTCAATCTTAAATAAAACAACATATTAGCATAAAGAATATCTTACAACCCCTCCCAAACACAATAGTATAATTTAGCCTGCTATGCTCCCTGAGCGAGCTTCACAGAGCCCAGCCTACTAAGTGAAAAACAGGTTCAACTTAGGACTTTAGCTATAACATTGGCAACTTACAATTAACTATAAAAAAGAAAGAGTTTTTATGTGATTTTTGATTTAATTTTAATGTTGTTTTTGGCGGCTACTCTACAGGGGCAAGCCTGGTTTTTTTTTCTCTACTCTCAAACACACACTGACTGAACGGCGAGGGTGCTCCTTGAAGCGTATCCTCCTGTGACAAACAATCAGCCACAACATTATCAGCGCCCTTAACATGCCACACATCCAACTTGTGTTCCGGCAGCAAAACAACACCTGGCACTGATAAACTGCCCAGTTCATCACAAGACTGGCACTTCTCTTCGCTCTTTCCGGCAACGGGACCTGCCAAAAACCTTTCACTAGTTCTACCTTCGTGATAAGCGATGCAGCCCCGATGCGGTCTATGGTGTCGTCAACTCTAGGTAAAGTATAGGCGTCTGTCAGGGATAATGCACACACACTCTTGCAATCAACATACACACGGATCTTGCCATTTAACACAGGTTGCAAAGTTACAGGCAACGACCACTCACGATATTCCTTATCCCTCAGACCCTTCGTCCACATGTAGTCCAGCTCTGCTTTCACCACAGGCTGTCGAGCAGGATTTATACGGTAGAGAGCCAATTTGAACCTTGCACTGTCTCCAGCCTCTATGTCGGATTCTACCCCGTACATCAGGCCTGGAGAATGAACAAACATGCGGATGTACTGCCACAGCCTAGTAAACAACTTCTCTTGGTGCTCAGGAACAAGAGGTTGCAACTTATCTCGACGAACAACATGCTCATTGCCCTCCCACAACCCAGCCGAGACCACAGTTTCTACACTATAGTCTCCCTCCTTCTCCACCTTTGTCCCTAGAACAGCCAGGTCATGAGAGTGACAATCTGTACCACCTGTGCAGTCACTCCCACAGTTCATAATTGCTAAGGCTTCCCCGCCGATACCGTACATGCGCACCCCCCGCATTCCTTGCAACTACATCTGCCTGCGCAGCATCACCGCCTTCAGCGACATGGCCAGATACAGTCGGTCTATGGTAGGGCTGTTGCATAATACTAGAGCAGCATTGGGAGGCTATGCGACGACCGGGCACATCCACTCCACAGCCAACCTCACCAATCTGCGCAATGTCCTGATTCTGACCACTACCCTTAGCAGCCATGGGTCGACCCTGACCTGACAACCATGCCAAAGCCTCGTCGCCCACCTTGAACCACTGAAACAATGAGGCCAACGGTCTACTCACACTCAAGTGACCTGTCAGCGGAACCTCGTGCACCGCAAGAGTTGTGAGGCCTGGGTGCTCGGCACAAACAGTGGGGTATGAACCGAGCAGGTACTGGAGCGCTGCACACTGCTGCTCAGGCAGGTGCTCTAGCGCTTCCACAGCCACCTGGCTCGTGTCCCCCGCCCACTGCTCCACCAAGACATGACAATCCCAACTCTTCACCACCTGCGCCTCACTGCCCCCCTCTCCTTCTCCACCTTGGCCGCTGCAGACCAACATAGGGACAGTAGGCTGCTCAGGTGGTTGCCTCACAAACTCCTTCGACCGGTTCACATGACATGCTTCACCGTCCTCGAGTTCAATAGCACCGCTACTACACTTCTGAAGCTCAGGATCATCTAACTGCAGCCGACAGACATCCGAAGGAGCCAATCCATCCAAGCGCTCCCGGAGCAACTTATGGCCTCCCCCGATACTGGACTGCTCGATCCCATCCTGCTCAAGTGTGCAACGCTGCCGTCTCGGAGCTTTCTCACGCCCCACCTCCTCACCAAGTGTGACAGGTTCTGGGGCCACTCCGGACCTAAACGTTGGTGCTAATACTGAGTCGCCAAGAAGAGCCGCTGGATCAAAACTCACAAAACTTCTCCCAACTTTAGCTTTCTACTTCCGACCGTTCATCCGCTGGTCTAGAGACTGAGGAATAGGCTGTGACACCTTAGATGCATGAGATCGGGTGACAACACACGCCCTCTGCTGTAATTGACACCTCTCGACCAACTCCTGCCCCTCCCTACTCACGTCGGCCGCCCTCTCGACAGCGACTAAGGGTGGAACCTCAGAAGTAGGCACCGCAAAGTCGTTGCCGAGAAGAAGGTCGACGCCCTCTACCGGTAGTTTCTCTACGATTCCAACATCTATCTCTCGTGTCACACCATCAACCTCCAGCTCCACTTGAACCAACGGGTATGACCGTGTAGCATTAATACCCTGCACCACAACTACCCGTGCCACGTTTATAGGTTGGCCTGTAAAGTTTTTCATCAGAGTCTGGGATGCACCTGTATCACGCAACAACTCCAACCCATGCTTGCAACCAGCCCAACTCACGCAGCCACGCCCTCTATGGTCGCAAAAAGCATCGCGGGTAGGTTTCGAGCCTTCCGGACACTCCTTCACTGGCTGTGCCCCCGCATCTGACATATCACCCCGGGTAAATGCAGAAGACCTCAGAGACACCCCAATGTTGCTAGCCAAAGACACAACTGCTGTAGGTTGGTTACTAGGGCAGGAACATGCAAAATGCCCCTTATTATGACACTTAAAACACTCTACTTCACCCTTGGACTTCCCCTGAGGTGGGGAAGGGCCCTGACCTTTCTTAAACGGGACGGTTTTTGGTTTGTGATCAAAATTAGTATCATTGCTCTCACTTTTGTTATTAAATGTTGCATCACTGACTCGGGGGGGTGGAGTGTTGCGCCCCTTGTTAACTGCATCGGTCCGTTGTGCAGACCCGCATCCACGAATCAGCGATAATCTCAGGTCAGCCAACTCAGCTGCCTTTTGTAGAGTTTTAGGTTGTTTCTCTTTGAGATTCAAAGTCAGGTTGCCGCCTGTGCATTTAAAAAATAGCTCTAGAAGGAATAACTGCTCAAGCTCTTCGAACGTCGTCACCTTCTCTGACCTTAGCCAATTTCTCAAAGCATCAGACAGTTCCCGGGCATGTTCTAGAAAAGTGCACTCACGACCCTTCGTAACACCCCGAAACTTCAACCTATAATTATGTCTCTGGTTGTAACTCGTACGCCCGCAGAACAGCTTCCTTCAATACCTCATAATCGATGCAAGACTCCAAGGGCAACGCATCATATGCCTTGAGTCCTTTGCCAACCAACCTAGAGGAAACAAGGGCTGCCCACTTAACCTCGGGCCATTGGTGCTCCCAGCACTTCTTCTCAAAACGCAGGAAAAACCCGACTCGTCAAATGCAGGGACTAACTTAAGAAGGTGCGATAAAGACTGATCAAGACCTCGATTCCCAGAACCGAGACGCTGCCCTGTCGACTCCACCCGAGACTTCTCAAGCTCTATGTCTGCACGTACATGGCCTTTCTCTCCTCAGCCTGAATCTTAGCCATCCCCAGCTCAACCTCTCGCTGCCGCTGCTCGAGCTCAGCCTCTCGCTGCCGCTGCTCGAGCTCAGCCTCTCGCTTTCGTTGCTCAGCCTGCTGGTTAAGTTTGGCGAGTTCGAGCTGAAACAACATCTCGGCAGACAAACCTTGAGGAGGGGGTGCTACTATCGGGGACCCACCCCGTGAATCACCTAGAGGCATACCCAACCGCCAGCGGGCATCGGCCTGCGGGAACGTACCCAGCTCCAGAGCCCGAGGGGGCGCCATGGTAGGAGTCGAGTGGAATGGGGGCTGGGCAGAAGGTGCCCCAGCTCCCGCTCCACCCGAAGCCCCACGCACCCCACCGAGCACACAGGTAACCAGCTCACCTCTCGACAAACCGCTAGTACCGGGAAACCCTAAGACTGTGGCTACACACTGCAGTCCGTACCGGTTTAGTCCCGACACACGATCCACTGACACAGGCTCCTCCAAAAATATCCGAGCATCCTCCTCACTGTTCACCACCCGAGCGCCGCTAGACAACTCCACCTTCTCCACCTCCTCGCCTGTGCCCTCACTATGTACTGATCCGTCGTTCGACATAGTGTCCACAGGAAATCCTCAACGTTTATAAAAAAACAGAAGTACCTAACTCTCATGTAGCACTATTCACTCAAAAAATGCTTGAAGACCACTCAAGTGCTATACTACGTTGCCAAAAAACAATTCCAACGTGTCCAAAATATTCCTCAAAAAACAAATGTCCAAAAAATCCTGCAATTATTTCTTAGTTCACTAAATCCTAGACTAAGGTCGCCATTTGTTATGACGACTAAGATAAGATACTAGGCAAGGTCGCCATTTGTTATGACGACTAAGATAAGATCCTAGGCAAGGTCGCCATTTGTTACGACCGGGACTACGAATAAAACAAGGACACTTAATGATTGGACTAGTAATAGGGAACTATGCAACAACGGTACGCTAGATCCAAACCCTCGAACTTATATGCCGGCGAACAAAACACCTATACCCTCCAGAGTTAATCTGCGATAGCGGGGTATCCTTAACTGGGCATAAATGTACTCTACTTCAGGCTAACCCACACTGGTATAGCCTGATAACAAACAAGATGCAAGTTACGTTAAAATGCATAAAAAGGAATCTATGGAAAGATCAATTAAATCACTGCAAGATTTAATACAATAAAAAGAGGCTTCAATACAGTTACTCTAAACAACAATAAACTCTTCACTCCTATCTGAAAGAAAGTGAAGTATAGTCCTACAGCATAGACCTGGAAACTTCTGAAGAAAGTCTGATGCTCATAAGATGCTCGTATCTTAAACTATATAAAGGCAGGAGGCAGGACACCACACGTGTAAATCGAATACACTAAAGGATAGGACATATAATGTTAACGGACACGAGAATACTATAAATGCGCAATGGTAGCAATGCTCGACACTAAAAGAAGTACTTCCTCATCAACGAAACAGTCTGCTATGGTTGTGCGGCTCAGCAACAACCTAGACTAATAAATGCTGTGAATAATAATGCGCACATATCAAAGAGCTTATATTAAATACTAACAAGTGTCTACTCGATTAATAATGTCTAGCTGGGATACTCTAGGTAAGGAACTGGGGTTGAGCAAGACAGGCTCGTAGCCTAGCGATGTCCTTAAGACTGCATCCTTTGAGTTACGTTAATTGACTAGGGTGCTCTCTTGATAGATCCAGATCACAAGTATCTGGTTCTATCCTGGCGACCCTCTAAAGCCAAGCAAAGAGGCAGCAAAGTGTGGAACTGGTACAGGCCAAAACCCTCAGTCAACACAATGCTGCACTCGCAAAGGACGCAACCGAAAAGACAACCCAGGCTACCACAGAACCGGTCGAAGTCGTGTAGGTATAAGCAAACCGTACACACATCGGAGACAACGACTACAGTTACCTTATCCCAATCTAGCATTAAATAAAAGAGCAGAAACACTAAATCAATAATGGAGACACACAGAGTTCTTAACCTATACTAACTAAGAACCCTCAAACCTATTCTAAGTACATGTAAATATCTCTGAGGACGGCGCATGCAATACAATGGGCCGGCTATGAAAACCGTATGCAGAACCCAAGGGGATAAGTAATTGAGTAAAGGCGAGAAGTAATGGAAAAGAAGAAGTTCAGAGAGAGAAACAGTGATAAAGGGGGGTGATCGGGAGAGAGTATGCAAAGGGATGTTAGAAGCACGCGCGCCAAGCCTGTCCTGACGAGGACAGCTCCTGGGAACCCTCATGTAGGAGGTTAGTTACACAGGAGCCCGCAAAGGCGCGATGGTCGGCCAATCACGGGCCGAGACGTCACAAGACAGCAGGTGTCACGTGAAACAGCCAGACACGCCGGCCAATAGCGAGCGAGAGGCAGGGATGCTCCCGCACCTACAGACACTCACTACCATCTCGCTCTGAAAGTCTCTCTCATTCCCACGCTGGTACTATCATCACTACTATTGATATAAAATATAACCCGTTGTTACAGACGAAAACAAAGACCACCACTGGACTGTCTGTGACAATGCGATTACTAGGAAAGAAAGAACAACATTCTCTGATAACTGTAGCCCATTTCGATGTCCCTGGCGAGAGCTAGTGGCTAACGAGAGGCGATTCTGCCAACGCTGGTAGACGTCACAAAGGTCCCTCCTAAGCTTAAGAAAGCTGCCTAATAGTCGATGGAAAAAATCGACACCTAATGGCACGAAAGATCTTAATATTGACAACGAAATTGGGCGAAATGTCTAAAAGTCAGCAAACTAATGAGGCGAACGTCTTAACATTTCAAAACTAATGGTGCTAAGCATGAGGGAGAAGGGGGTCAAACTTTCAGCATAATCTCCAATAAACGACTATTAAGGGGAGATTTTCACTTAAGGGATTTTTGTTAACCTCCTTCTCCCTCATGTTTGGCCCCATTACTTTTGTGCCAACAGTGATGTATGGGGCTGAGACATGGGCTCTGAAGAAAAAGGAGAAAAGAGGGCTGGATGTGATGGAGATGAGCTGCTTGAGGAGTATGTGTGGAGTTACTCGTAGAGACAGATTGAGGAATGAAGAGATACGTAGGAGAGTGGGGCAGCAGGAACATTTGTCAGCCAGAGTGGACAGAAGGGTGCTGAGCTGGTATGGTCATGTTGAACGAATGGGAGATGAAAGGCTTACAAAGAGAATATGTGAGTCAGGTACAAGGGGAGATAGAAGGGCAGGAAGACCCCCATTGAGATGGAGAGACTGTGTAAGAAAGGCTTTGGATGATAAAGGAATGATTATAGATCAGGCAGGGGAAGTGGTGGTGGACAGGAGTGAATGCTTGTGAATAGTTGAGTGAACACGTGGTCATTTGGAGTAAGGGGTCGGGCGCAAGTTCGACTAGATAATAGTCCATCAGGCGCCTGGCCCGGGGGGACGATTAATATGAAGGGTGTGCCTGGAAGTGTGGTGGGAGGGCTTGTGGCTTTGGCTCCGCTGCTTGTCTGCCTGCCGAGATCGGAACCTCTCCGGGTGGTCAGGGGCCGGGGGAGTGCTGGAGCGACCTTGGTAACCCTGGTCTCTGGGTCTTCTCCTGGGTGACCTGGATGTGTGTGAGTTTGTGTTTTTTATCTGTGTTTATTTTTTGTTTTATGTTGTTTTTGTGTTTTCCCTGTTCTTGCTCTGTCTTGAGTCGGCTACCCCCAAAATGGGGATTGGGCCTGAGCATATAGATAGATAGATAGATAGACTTTTGAGATTTTGGGACGTTCGCCCCTTTAGTTTGGCAATTTTAAGACATTTCGCCCAATTTCAGTAAATTTTGGGACATTTCGCGCCATTTGGGTGTCGACTTTGTCCTGGTGAGTGATAGCGAGCCTGTAATTTAGGAGGAACCGGCCTTTGGCCGGTACATTTGTCTACCGAAAAATGTACAAATTTATATCGAAGGGGTTTCTTGGGGGTACCTTTTTATAGCTCGTTATGGGTCTAGGAAGCAAACGAAAAATCTCCCCTTAACCCCTTCAGCACGAGGACACATTTTTCCTTTTAATTCTCGCTAAATTAGACGATGTTATGCAGTTTACAAAGATATTATTCTATAAGATACATAGGATACACATATTAGAATGAAACATTTACATTGCACATGGAATCAATCAAAGCTATTTCCAATTTGTAAAATTTGTATTATTTATTCACTCGGTAATAACTAATTAATAAATCTCACTTTAATACTATCTTTTTAATCCCTTCTGTACCGCGACGTCTTTTTAATTTTCACCGTCCACGACTCGCGTTTTGAATAGTGCGTCAATGTGAAATACTTTAGGGAAGCTATGTAAACAATACTTTAGGGAAGCTATGTAAACAATACTTTAGGGAAGCTATGTAAACAATACTTTAGGGAAGCTATGTAAACAATACTTTAGGGAAGCTATGTAAACAATACACCGTCGGCACACGGTCATGGGGGAGGGGGGAGATTACAAAAAGAAAGAATCGCCAATTAACAACGTGAATCTTAAAAACCTTATACAAATTACCGAAGGGCGGCACGCTCATCGGTGCCACTTGCTGGTGGCGAACTCTATAATAGATAATAGATAATAGATAGATTGGTGATGGAAAGGTATCCAAAAAGGCGGCGTTGTGACTGTGGTGTGTGTGTGTGTGTACCGTATTTGTGTAGTGTGTGTAGCGTGTGTGTATCGTATGTGTGTAGTGTGTGTACCGTATGTGTAGCGTGTGTGTACCGTATTTTTAGCGTGTGTGCAACGTGTGTGTAGCGTATGTGTAGCGTGTGTGTACCGTATGTGTGCAACGTGTGTGTAGCGTATGTAGCGTGTGTGTGTGTTATCATATGTCTGGTAATAGGTAAGAGGATACCAGGTGCCCAGGGTAATACCGCACACCACCCTCACACACAGGCGGCTTTATACCGCACACCACCCTCACACACAGGCGGCTTTATACCGCACACCACCCTCACACACAGGCGTCTTTATACCGCACACCACCCTCACACACAGGCGGCTTTATACCGCACACCACCCTCACACACAGGCGGCTTTATACCGCACACCACCCTCACACACAGGCGGCTTTATACGGCTTCTACACTATATACACACACAACATGGGGATTTATTTCATACCTCACTGTCTGTCTCTCTTAAGGGGGCCCACCTCGTTTATTTTTCTCTTTATCTCTCTCTTTCTTTGGCTTGTATCCATTCGGCCTAATTATCTCGCTCTCGCTCTCGCTCTCTCTCTCTCTCTCTCTCTCTCTCTCTCTCTCTCTCTCTCTCTCTCTCTCTCTCTCTCTCTCTCTTCCCCCCCCCCCCCCCCGGCAAGGTCTTAGAGATACAAACTATTTCTTCTAACTCATTCTCTCACAAACACACACTCTCTCACAAACACACACTCTCTCTCTCACTCTCTCACCCCTGCCTGTAGGTGCTTCTTCGGGCTGTCTACAACGTCTTCCTCCAAGGGGCCTCCTCGTACGGGGTTTCTGTGAACAAAGAAATATACATTAATCATCAAGTAATATTTATATGGAATATACTATGATCTGTGGTATTTAAAGGCTGACTCGAGATACTTTGAAGCCTTTTAATTGCTTCATGTCCTTCCTAAGCTAAATATATCGGTCTAATCCTAGCCAGAACACAATGGAAAACACGGTTCGGTTATGAAGGGGTTAACAATAACTTATAATTAAAGCCCACCGACATTGACCTGGGGGAGTTCATTGAAATGCATTCTTATTATATAAACCCATTATACAGAGCGATCCTTTTTAGTTTGTTTTATATATATACCGGTATATATATACCGGTATATATATATTTGTTTTGTTTTGTTTTTGTTTTTGTTTTTTTCGTTAACGGACACGGGCTGCATCTGAGCTCACCTATTGTAACGTCAATAGATTAGGGGAGCTGAGCATTGAGGTAGGGAGGAGGACGACACCACAAATACTGCAAACACTGCAAATGCATCAAACACCACAAACACAGCAAGCACCACAATACCACTAACACCACACCACCACAAAACCACCACCATCCCGGCTCAGGTGTGATACTGACAGGCAGGTGGTGTTTCAAGTCAACGCTGTGGTTAGAACAAGCAAGAGGAAGGAGGGGGGGAGATGCAAGGGGGAAAGATGAGAAGTAGGGATGAACAGAGGGATAGGAGGAAGAGTGGGGGGGGGGGGGAATTAGGAATGGGCAGGGATGAACAGGAATTGATAAGGGAGAACGGTTACAGTGGAAGCTTAGGGTTGGCAGGGAAAAAGGTGGGATGGGACGAATGACTGGGACGGGGACAAAACAGGGTGCAGGGAAGAACTAACAGGGGGACAAAACAGGGTGTGGGGAAGGGGTAACAGGGGGACAAAACAGGGTGTGGGGAAGGGGTAACAGGGGGGCAAAACAGGGTGTGGGGAAGGGGTAACAGGGGGACAAAACAGGGTGTGGGGAAAGGGTAACAGGGGGACGAAACAGGGTGTGAGGAAGGGAGCAGCAGGGATGGGGAGGGGGATACGGGGTGTGGGTAGGGGAAAGCGGGGGGTTGCAAAATGTCGATAGGAAGGGAAGAAACATGAATGGAGACGAGAAGGTTGACGAAGATTAAGTGGGGAAAAGCATGAGGGGAGGAAGGTAGGAAAATAGAGGGGAGAAGGGGTAATGCGAGGAAGGAAAAGGTGGAGGAGAGAAGGAATGGGTGGAGGGGAGATGTTTTATTTATTTTTATTGCATTTTTTATGTTTTTAATTACTTTATTTTTTTACTATATAATGTTAGTTCCTGAGACGCTCGTGTCCAATATAGACCATTATATTTGGGGTAATAGAGAAAATGTGTGGTGTAATGGTGCATTAATGTGTGGTGTAATGGTGCATTAATCATTTATTTTATATGGATAGTGTAGGTTGTGTGGGGAGGAGCTACTACTGAATAAAGTATAATGGGCAAATTCAAATCATTGTGTATAAAATGTTGGTATAGTAAATAATAATTACAGACAGATAGATAGACAGATTCAT
The DNA here is from genome assembly GCA_032716605.1 of Paralithodes platypus. Classification (NCBI taxonomy): domain Eukaryota; kingdom Metazoa; phylum Arthropoda; class Malacostraca; order Decapoda; family Lithodidae; genus Paralithodes; species Paralithodes platypus. Next base: position 10,375,847 of record CM064525.1, on the reverse strand, counting down.
AGAAGAGAGAGGCAGATATAGATAGATAAAAATACCGCTCGCCAGGAAAATATCGACACCTGGATGGGGATAAACGTCTTAAAATAGTTGGCTGAACGGGGCCGAATGGATACAACTTGGAGAGACAGAGAGAGATAAACACAAACGAGGTGGACCCCCTTAAGTACAAAACAATATACGATACTAGAGAAGTACCAAGCATCAAGCATGTTGCAAGACGTTTCAGATTGCTCACCCAAGCCACCTGTTGTCACTAGAGGTCCTGTAGTAATAGAGATCGCTCAACGTCCGCCATATTAGTACCCTTGGTGTCATTAGCCTCGCTTTACACTCGTACATGTCCCTACCCATAACAAACATTCGGTAATGTTTAAATGTTCTTTCCTTTCACTTAAGGGGAGGTTTTTAGTTTGTTTCCTACTCCTCCAGCAATCTAAAAATGTCACCCCCTTGACCCCCTTTCAAGATAAATTTGTACATTTTTCGGTAGAAAAATGTCCCGGCCAAAGGCCGGTTCCTCTTAAATTACAGGCTCGCTATCGCTCGCCAGGATAAAATCGACACCTGAATGGCACGAAAGGTCTTAATATGGGGTGAACGTTCTTAAAATCGCTAAACTAATGGGGCGAACGTTTTATATCAAAAGCAATGGGGCTAAACATAAGGGAGAGAGGGGTCAAGAAAAAAATCCCTCAAGTGGAGATCTCCCCTTAAGCATTAGGATATTCAGTGTGCAGTTGGGTTTGAGTACATGATTAGATTGATTACCAGTGTTCGATAAATGGATATCAAATCTAGTCATGTACTTAATTAATCTATAACTGTCTTGATGGTGTCATGCTTAGAGTGTAGATCTGTATGTGGTAACCCAGGTTCGAATCCCGGTAGGATCACATGCTTTCATTAATTTAATTAGGAAGTGTTTGGTGTTGGTAGTGAAATTGAATACATCAGATTAATTACTGATACAGGAAATATAGTTTGGTCATTGGTTTAAAATTCTAAATGATCAAAAATATGATGTCACCTCGTTGTTTAGTAATTACAGGGCCAAAATGGCGTCCAAGGAAAAAGGTGTCCGCTCTCTCTTATTACAGGATCTCTAGTTCTGGGAAGCTTCCTGGTGCGTCAATGAAGGTTACGAATGTGACTCATCGGGGGGACAGGGGAAGTGTAAACCCTCCTACGATACTCTGACTCTAGGGGTGCAGTCGGACCGGAAACACACACGTAATTAAGGAACAAAGCAGGTGGGAATGAGGTGTGCAAGTGCGTGTGTGTGTGTGTGTGTGTAAAATGGGGGTGTGATGAGAGAGAGAGAGAGAGTGTGTGTGTGTGTGTGTGTGTGTGTGTGTGTGTGTGTGTGTGTGTGTAATAATAATAATAATAATAAACGGTTTATTAAAGAATGGCAGCCTCATGAGCTGAAAATACACATTTTACAATTTAGTGGATGAACATGAGATGTACAGATATGAGGATGGTAAGCTTAGTTTACAAACAAAATAAATAAATACAATAATGATGCATGTGCAGAATACAAATTATCATAAAATAACCATGAGAGTAAGTGTGTGTGTGTGTGTGTGTGTGTGTGTGTGTGTGTGTGTGTGTGTGTGTGTGTGTGAGAGAGAGTGAACATATGGCCACATTAAGGTCATTAGTCCTACCGTCCTCCGAGACTCACCGTCTATAGGAATACGACACCGTCTAAGCCTTTCAATATACGATGATGCTTTTTGTCATTACATATATTTTGACGATCACTAGACGATTCTATTTAACTCAGTAAGTTAGAAGGTTAAGTGTGGGCCTTTAAAAGCCAAATATAATTGTCTAGTTACCCAAAATACAATTAAAATGGTGCCACAGCAAATTTAAAAGATTAATGATTGTGTTTGGGTGTCACCCCCCATCCTCCCATACTCGGGACTGATCGGCCAAACAGTCTAGGAAACAACAACAACAACACCAGTATATTGTTTAATTTTATATTATTGCAAGTACTTTTCAATAATTATATTCGTGTATTACATATGACTGCTAATACCAGGGATAGAGAGCTACCTGGACCGTGTCCACCATTACAATCCTCATGTGAATTGGTTTCAGGGTAGGCAACATGTAGAGGTTGACGGAAAGCTCCTCATAAGCGCCCCTGCGGTGCCTCACCTGGGACACCACAGGGACAACGGTATAACAGAATATGAGAGAGAGAAGAGAGAAGAGAGAGAGAGAGAGAGAGAGAGAGAGAGAGAGAGAGAGAGAGAGAGAGAGAGAGAGAGAGAGGGGAAGAGAGAGAGAGAGAGAGGGGAAGAGAGAGAGAGAGAGAGAGAGAGAGAGAGAGAGAGAGAGAGAGAGAGAGAGAGAGGAGAGAGAAGAGAGAGAAGAGAGAGAGAGAGAGAGAGAGAGAGAGAGAGAGAGAGAGAGAGAGAGAGAGAGAGAGAGAGAGAGAGAGAGAGAGAGAGAGAGAGAGAGCATGTATAACAAACAATGAACTTGTCACGTTACCGTCCTATCGACACAATGCTTCTATGTCTAGTTACAACATAGAGGACACTTATTAACTTGGATTATCAACGTGACTCTCAATCACAGGACAAGTTTATTATTTAATATTATTCCAAAGAGTATATATATACACCGGTATACAGTATATATACTGTATATATATATATTTTTTTTTTCCAAGCCCCAAAACATTTCTGGCTACTGTAACTGATTTATACATCCAAAGGGAGCAAATTGTCATCATATAACTCCTATCAGTGGCTACTAAAAAACATAAGATATTCATAAAAATAGACTTTTAGCTTAAAATAACTCCTCCCCCACAGCAATACCAATAATGTGGTGTAGTTTATAATGCTCTCCATGGATAATATCACTCATATTTATTACTGTGGCCCGCGTGTCTCGTTTTCGTTATAAAGAGGAGTTAAAGTATCCATTTCCACAACGGTATAAATACTTCTGATCACAAAAAGATCGGACCCAGTTTATTAGAGTGCCCTTGTAATGTGTTTTGCTGCAAAGACAATATGAAGTTGGTATAGGTGAAGGTGCTACTGTATACTAAAGTGTCCCCTTGCTATGTGTTTTACTGTATACATATAATGGGATATACCTACCAACATCTCTATCTATCTATCTATTTATTTATATCTATATTTATATCCATATGCATAGGCTATATACCATGTTTGGTGGTCAGGGGTGGATGCACTGACCACACATATGTGCCGTCCGCTTCACAAAACACGCATGCTCTTCTTCCACGCACCACATGACTCTCACTAAAACACCGGGACTACATGTCAGCAGCTCCAACATAGGCATGAACATTGCTTCAAGAACCCTGACCCGAATACTGGGCAAGTAGGCCCCCAAGTAGCTGTGGGAGTCACCAGCAACGTTGCATCTCGGAGTGGAACAGTCCTGAAATATGTAACAATCTCTCAGGCCCCAGCTGCTTGGCCAATCAGCAACGCTGTGTACTATACACAGCGGGTGCCAAACCCTGAAAGGGGTTGAAATAGGGGAGCTATCTCCCCGCCAAAGGCGGCTTTCTAGGGCCTTTCCTAGCTGATGCTGAGAGGACTGGGTTCTAGTTATGTGGTGATGGGCTGGTCCAAGATCCATATACACCAGGTCAGCCAGGTAGGCAAACCCGCGCAGGTGACACGGGAAGGGTGCAGGTGGCGTTACGTCACGAGTAGTCTAGACCAGCGTGGTCCAGTATCATATACGTACTCCTAGTCAGTCTCCCAGATTATCCCAAGAGAAAGAAAATTCAGTACTTGTTTGTCCTTTGTTCAGTAACCATGTGGAACACTTAGAGTTCTGTCTGACATGTTAGTATTCCAGAGATATTTTGTGATTGGCTAATAATCATAATGCCTACCCAGTGTGCAGTACTTGGCTGTAGCAATAAACCGCGTACAGTGGACGGGAAAAATATAACAACATTCCGATTTTCAAGGGATGCACATTTCAGAAGCGTGTGGATAAACTTGTGTCGTCGCCAAGATGGTATTAATGCCCAACATGCAGTTATATGCTCTGTACACTTCACCAACAACGATTATATTGATGACATGAAAAGTCGTTTACTAGGCATTGAGAGTCCAAGAAATAAACGACTTCTCAAAGACGATGCTGTACCTTCACTATTTCTACCAAAGAGTAAGCATTGTTTATTTATACAGGCCACACAGCAATGTACAAGTTGTTATGTTAAGATGTCTTGTAGGTCAGTGGAAGCAGCCGATTTATTATAAGTTTGATGAATCGAACATGCATAATATTATACTGGATTTAATTAGACAAGTAGAGTCAGTAAGGTACTCAGTGATAGCGATAGTACATGATTTAGGGCCATGTAATCTTCGTGTATGGAAGGCAATGGGCATAGATCCTGTTAAAGCTAAGAGTATGTCTTTCAAAAATCCATGTGCTGACAGGGATGTGTTTGTCTTTGCTGATGTCCCACACATGATTAAACTAATTAGAAATAATCTTCTGGATTCTGGATTTTTGCTGGAGAATGGTGATATAGTGTCTGATGAATGTATTCGTGAGATGTTAGCAAAGACAAAAACAGAATATGGTTTGGCCTATAAAATATCGGATATTCATCTGAATGTAACTGGTCAACAGAGGCAGCGAGTTAAGTATGCAACACAGCTGCTGTCAAAGAGCTGTGCAAGTGCAATTCAATACTTAGGTGAGAGAGAACTCTTGCAGACTCAAAATTGGGATGTCACCGCAAAATTCATATGCCTTGTTGATCAGTGGTTTGATGTAATGAATTCACATATGTATGGTGATAAGCAAGAGCGCTGTGCATTTGGAATGCATTTTGATCTCCAAGCAGACATACTACACAAAATGGTTAATTTGATGTCAACCATGAGAGTATATTCTGCAGCAAAGACTAGGCCTATGTATAATTTTCAGAAGGGCATAATTCTCTCTAGCCAGTCTCTCTTAGGGTTGTATGAAATGCTGAAAGTAAATTATGGGTTTGATTTCATAATGACTAGGAGGCTAAATCAAGACTGCATTGAACAGTTTTTCGGTTGTATCAGGCAAATGAGTGGTCCCCATGATCATCCAGATGCCCTTAGTTTTAAGTATCGGATGAGAAAATTCATATTGGGGAGAGAGTTTGTTGTGGTTAGTGAGAAGAGTAATATTAGCCACAATGAAGAAAACCGAGACTGTTTTTCTAACGAAGTACCCAGTGAACCAAGCAGTAAATCACACTCTTATGATCGTGAACTTGACTTGGAAATTTGCTTAACTAGCCTTCTCTTTAAAGACATGGATTTTGATATGGAGGAAGTGGATGGTAAGCTGTCTATGGAGTTGCAGGAAGTTGATGTAAATGAGGATAATGTAAATGTATCTGTTTCTGGTCTGGTATCAGTTTCACCTAGCACAGTCATAGAAGAACAGTCTCTACACTATATTGGTGGGTACATGGTGAAAAAGTTTGTGAATAAACATCCAGAAATAGGACACGTGGCAGGGAACTGTGGGTCATCTACCAACTCATGGACTGAAATGATCAGTAGAGGTCATTTATACATTCCCTCTGACAGTTTCTACTCCAAGTTACTAGTTATGAGGGAAGTGTTTAAAGCCGTGCATGGTGAGGGCTTGCGAGAAGGAGTAGTATGTGTACAGACTCTTACAGCAGAAATGAAAAGTGCTGGAGTAGATTTGCCACATGAGATAATATCGTTCTATGCAAGAATATCCATATTTTTTAGGATGAGACATCTTAATAAAATACTCAGAATGAACAAACACAAAAATGTTGGAAACAAAGGAATGCCAAGGAAAATTATGAAACTTGTAACTTAGGCTATAAGTTCCATAATCGTCCTTGTAGAAAACTGTAATTACTACCATTATGCTACAGTTAATGGGAGGCAGACCGATTGTTTGGTCTATTAATTAATGTATTCATATATTGTGTTAAGTTTCCTCGCTAGAACTCCATCAAGCGTAGGAAAAGAAAACCCTAAACCCCCTTCAAGATAGATTTGTACATTTTTCGATAGAAAAATATCCAGGCCAAAGGCCGATTCCTCCTAAATTAACAGGTTTGCTATCACTCGTCAGGAACAAATCAACACCAAACGGGGACGAAGGGCCTTTACAATCTCCCCTTAGGACATGAAGTATTCCCTATGTTATGTTAGAATGTTATGGTATGTATTCACCTGGCTTCTAGATATAGTATTTTATGTTGAATTATCTACGGATCTATCTGTGTATTGCGATGTTTGTATCTATAAATTGTTTACTAATAGGCTACTAGCTTGTTCTGCCTTTCTATATTGAGTTATGTGTTTATATATCTCTCTCTCTCTCATATATATATATATATATATTTCTAGTCTCTCAGTGGGGATCGAACCATCGACCATCAGGATGATAGCCGACGCTTTAATCAATTACACCACGGCAGTATATATATATATATATATATATATATATATATACGTGAGCCACTAAATGTTACTAGTCTCTCAGTGGGGATCGAACCATCGACCATCAGGATGGTCAGACTGCCGTGGTGTAATTGATTAAAGCGTCGGCTATCATCCTGATGGTCGATGGTTCGATCCCCACTGAGAGACTAGAAACATTATTATATATATATATATATATATTATATATATATATATATATATATATATATATATATATATATATATATATATATATATATATATATATATATATATATATATATATCCAAAATGCATCCAACAACTTGACAATATAAAGGCATTTTGTTCAGTTAAAATAGAAGAGCTGCACTTTCACACGGCATTACACAGTAGTTATAGCATCACGGTATGAAGTAAAAGAAAACCGAGGATAGTGCTGGCTCGGCTGCTCCTTTGAGAATGAATGGTAAACAGTCGAGTGACCTCCGACCCATCCAGCCTAGTGACGTCATGCGCGAGCGGGTACGAGTTTGAGTGACCCCATGCTCCAACCTGTTGTATCTCTTAACCTTGCCGTAGCCCAGCCTCACTGGCTGGGCTGCGTGACACCCCTGGTGGTGTCCCGTAGCCACTTCGATTTAGAAACCTTTAGTTTAGTTACTTCAACCTCTGCAGTTGTCTTTGAGTTAGCTGTGGTCAGAAAACTAATTTTGGAAAGGTAATTATAAGAGTGAGAGAACTCTATTCCTTATTGCTAATCTGGCAACCTCTGTGTCATAAATGCGTAAAAGGGTTAAACACACACACACACAGATACATACACATACACATCTATATACACAAACATAATTATGATCTACATATAAATTTCACTCCCAACACCAAACACCTCCCAATAAAATTAATTAAAATATGTGATCCTCCCGGGATTCGAACCTTGGCTACCACATACAGATCTTAAACACTCAAACCATTACACCAGCAAGATAGTTAAAGGTTAAGTACATAACTACGATTTAATATCCATTTATCGAATACTGGATATCAATCTAATCATGTACTCAGACCAAACTGCACACTGAATAGCCTAATGTTGAAGTAAAAGGAAAGAACATTTTATGGGGTACAGATCTCTAAGGACCGACCACGCTATGAAATTTTCCTGAACAGCTACATATAATCTTAATTAATTTCACTCCCAACACCAAACACCCGTAAATGAATTAAAATAAAGCCTGTGACTCTCCCAGGATTACATAACCCACTTACACACAATATAACCTAAATCCACAACACCTCCTTCCTCTTACATTTCCCCTTTATTAACCAAAGGCTCAGATATTATAACCTATATAACACCTACCCACATATAACATATACATATATAACACCCACAACCATATATTACACATACACACAATATAACCTAAATCCACAACACCTCCTTCCTCTTACACTTCCCCTATATTAACCAACACCTACCAACTTACATATTATGTATGTAAGTATGTACTCAGGTACATAACCCATTGCTGGGGGTGGCCGACTCGAGACACAGCCCGAACAGAAACAACATTAAAGTTCCAGTCTTTAGGATTCCGGGCCACTTTCGCGTTCCCTACCCCCTTTACTATGTCTCGTCAAGTAGGTAAATTTTACAAGGGGAGGAGGATTCCTAGCCCCCTGCCCCCAAAAGGAAAAAGTAGGTCAGTAAAAGAGACAGACAGAAACAGCTAAGGTAGGGTGGACGATGTCAAACCTCATTCTGGATAGGACCAGCCCTCACCTATAATTATTATAATCTATATTATTATTATTATCACTCACTAATACCCCATCCTCATCCTGTAGTGGACCTAGATTATAATGGTCTTATCTTACAACACCAGGGTTAACAATAGTCTTATCTTACAACACCAGGGTTAACAATGGTCTTATCTTACAACACCCGGGTTAACAATGGTCTTATCTTACAACACCAGGGTTAAAAGTGGTCTTATCTTACAACACCAGGGTTAACAATAGTCTTATCTTACAACACCAGGGTTAACAATGGTCTTATCTTACAACACCAGGGTTAACAATAGTCTTATCTTACAACACCAGGGTTAACAATGGTCTTATCTTACAACACCAGGGTTAACAATAGTCTTATCTTACAACACCAGGGCTAACAATGGTCTTATCTTACAACACCAGGGTTAACAATGGTCTTATCTTACAACACCAGGGTTAACAATAGTCTTATCTTACAACACCAGGGTTAACAATGGTCTTATCTTACAACACCAGGGTTAACAATGGTCTTATCTTACAACACCAGGGTTAACAGTGGTCTTATCTTACAACACCAGGGTTAACAATAGTCTTATCTTACAACACCAGGGTTAACAATGGTCTTATCTTACAACACCAGGGTTAACAGTGGTCTTATCTTACAACACCAGGGTTAACAATGGTCTTATCTTACAACAACAGGGTTAACAATAGTCTTATCTTACAACGTCTTATCTTACAACACCTTATCTTACAACACCAGGGTTAACAATGGTCTTATCTTACAACACCTTATCTTACAACACCAGGGTTAACAATCGTCTTATCTTACAACACCAGGGTTAACAATAGTCTTATCTTACAACAACAGGGTTAACAATAGTCTTATCTTACAACGTCTTATCTTACAACACCTTATCTTACAACACCAGGGTTAACAATGGTCTTATCTTACAACACCTTATCTTACAACACCTGGGTTAACAATGGTCTTATCTTACAACACCTTATCTTACAACACCTGGGTTAACAATGGTCTTATCTTACAACACCAGGGTTAACAGTGGTCTTATCTTACAACACCAGGGTTAACAATAGTCTTATCTTACAACACCTTATCTTACAACACCAGGGTTAACAATGGTCTTATCTTACAACACCAGGGTTAACAATGGTCTTATCTTACAACACCAGGGTTAACAGTGGTCTTATCTTACAACACCAGGGTTAACAATGGTCTTATCTTACAACACCAGGGTTAACAATGGTCTTATCTTATAACACCAGGGTTAACAATAGTCTTATCTTACAACACCAGGGTTAACAATGGTCTTATCTTACAACACCAAGGTTAACAATGGTCTTATCTTACAACGCCAGGGTTAACAATGGTCTTATCTTACAACTCCAGGGTTAACAATGGTCTTATCTTACAACACCAGGGTTAACAATGGTCTTATCTTACAACACCAGGGTTAACAGTGGTCTTATCTTACAACACCTTATCTTACAACACCAGGGTTAACAATCGTCTTATCTTACAACACCAGGGTTAACAGCGGTCTTATCTTACAACGGCTGGGCCTCATACATATTTCCATGATCGAAATAGGTTATAATTATTTATCCCATTCAGTACCAGTCTGAAGGTAAATGCAGGGAAGAGCAAGGTTATGGTCTTAGAAAGGGGTGAAGCCACAGAGTGTGAGGTGAAGCTGAACGGTCAGGCTATGGAGATCTTTCCTGTTAATTAGGTCTCGATTTTTTCCTGGCGAGCCTGTAATTTAAGAGGAATCGGCCTTCGGCCAGGACATTTTTCTACCGAAAAATGTACAAATTTATCTTGAAAGGGGGTCTAGGGGCTTCATTTTAAGCTTGATGGAGGTCTAGCGATGAAACTAGAATTTTTTTTTTTTTTTTTTTACAAGAAGTGAAGGATCTCCCCTAAACCGTGAACAGTGCTTCTACCCTTACCTTTATCACGGCACTATGACGTCATCACACACACACACACACACACACACTCACAGTCTCTGTATCTATCTATCTATCTATCTATCTATCTATATGTCTGTCTGTCTGTCTGTCTATCTATCTATCTATCTATCTATATCTCTCTATCTATATAACACCCCTCTAACTCCATATTATCACTTGGGTTTATCTCTCCATATTAGAACACATAAACCATTATAACAATATGTATGTCCACCATGTTGTTACAATTAGCACCTTGAGAAGTAGGATGGTTGTTACCTGTTTATTATAGCTGACACTAGACGATTTATGCAGCTTAGGAATGACCTCTAGCAATCAAAGGTGTAAACTATCTCAACTAACTTTCTGATACCCAAAGATCCTTCCTCAATTTGTATGTATGTATTGTAAGTACTCAGGCCCATTCCCTGCTTTTCCCTTTTTTTCTGGGGGTGGCCGACTCAAGACAGAGCCCGAATAGGGACAACACAACAGAAAACAATGAACACACAACAACAAAATGCAAATTCAGTTTAACTTAATGGGGATTATTTTATTTTTCAATATTTTTATATTATTCTACAGTTAATTAAAATGTAAAACTTGCAAACTAAACAAACCAAAATTGGGACAAGGACAATATAAAGTCAAATTACAGTATTACTATATACATTTTTAGTTTGCTCCCTAGACCTCTATCAAGAATTTTAAAAACACCCCCCAAAACCCCTCTTCTAGATAAATGTGTATATTTTTCGGTAGAATTCATGGCCCTGCCAAAGGTCTTAAAATCGCCAAGCTAATGGGGCTGACATCTTAAAATCTCATATGTAATGGGGCTAAACATAAGGGAGAAGGGGGCTCGGAAAAAAACAAATACCTCCCATAAATAAAATTTTCTAATAATAACCAGAAACTGAAACTTAAATGTGTCCCTGTATCGTGAAAGGGTTAACCCATTCTGTACCGGCGACGTCTTGTTAATTGAATTCTAGCTATATTAACACAATTTTCTGCAGGTTAAGAAAGATCTGTGGTAGTAAAAAGGGTTAAGTGAGATAGTTCAGAGCAGGTTAATTGCTGGAGGCCCTTTTTAAGCTGAATAAAATCGTCTAATAGTAGCCAGAATAAAGTTATAGGGCCGGCACCAGTACAGAAAGGGTTAAGGGTTCAAGTCCCCAGACTGGAACAAGACCTCACGGGCTTCACCGTGTTGAGCGGTGGAATGTACAGGCTCTTAGCCTATGCCCGAGAGGGAGTAGTTGGAATATAGAAAAAAAAAAAAAAAAAAAAAAAAAAAATATACAACGTTGATTAACCCATACAGTACCAGGGACGTCCCTTTCATCATATTCTGGCAACTATTAGACGATTTCATTCAGCTTTGGAAGGACCTCTAGCCATTACAAGACTTCATACTATCTTAACCCACCCTTTTAACTACCACCGATCCTTCCTAAGCTGCATAATATCGTCTAAATTTAGCTAGAATAAAGACTAACAGACGTCCCTGGTACTCAAAGGGTTATATAACTCCTTGAGGGTCATTATGACGTGTTCACACAGTTTATCATGGCCATTAGTAGACAATTTTAGTTAGCTTGGGAAGGGTTTGTGGAAGTCGGAGGGTTAATTGAGACAGTCTTTACCCCTTTGATGCCCACAGATCCTTCCTAAGCTGTATACAATCGTCTAATGATAGCCAGAATAAACACGGTCAAAACGCTGCATAATCCTCAAGGGGTTAATCCTTTCTGGACCGCTGACATCCTTCTCATTATATTATGGGCTACCATTAGGCGATTCTAATCAGTTTAAGAAAGGCCTCCAGCAATTAACAGGCTTCAAACTATCTCAGTTAACCTTTTTACTGCCACAGATCCTTCTTAAGCTGCTCAAAATCGTTTAAATATGACTATAATCAAATAAAGAAGACGTCGCAGGTACGGAAGGGGTTAATTGAGATAGCCTTTATTCTTTTCATTTCCACAGATCCTTCTTAAACTGTATATAATCGTCAAATGATAGCCAGAATAAACTGTTAATAAGCGATATGATCCTCAAGGAGTTAACTGAGATAGTCTTTACCCTTTAAATTCCCACAGATCCTTCCTAAACTGTATATAATCGTCTAATAATAGCCAAAACAAAGTGTCCCAACCCCTGATAATCCTGGAGGGGTCACTATAGCAATAATAACCTGCTCTGTCTCTCTATCATATTCTATCTATCTATCTATATGCTCAGGCCCAATCCCCATTTTGGGGGTAGCCGACTCAAGACAGAGCAAGAACAGGGAAAACACAAAACAACATAAAACAACAAATAAACACAGATAAAAAACACAAACTCACACACATCCAGGTCACCCAGGAGAAGACCCAGAGACCAGGGTTACCAAGGTCGCTCCAGCACTCCCCCGGCCCCTGACCACCCGGAGAGGTTCCGATCTCGCCAGGCAGACATGCAGCGGAGCCAAAGCCACAAGCCCTCCCACCACACTTCCAGGCACACCCTTCATATTAATCGTCCCCCCGGGCCAGGCGCCTGATGGACTATTATCTAGTCGAACTTGCGCCCGACCCCTTACTCCAAATGACCACGTGTTCACTCAACTATTCACAAGCATTCTCCATTCACTCCTGTCCACCACCACTTCCCCTGCCTGATCTATAGTCATTCCTCTATCATCCAAAGCCTTTCTTACACAGTCTCTCCATCTCAATGGGGGTCTTCCTGCCCTTCTATCTCCCCTTGTACCTGACTCACATATTATCTTTGTAAGCCTTTCATCTCCCATTCGTTCAACATGACCATACCAGCTCAGCACCCTTCTGTCCACTCTGGCTGACAAATGTTCCTGCTGCCCCACTCTCCTACGTATCTCTTCATTCCTCAATCTGTCTCTACGAGTAACTCCACACATACTCCTCAAGCAGCTCATCTCCATCACATCCAGCCCTCTATTCTCCTTTTTCTTCAGAGCCCATGTCTCAGCCCCATACATCACTGTTGGCACAACAATTCCTTGATACAGTGCACTTTTTACTTTCACTCCGAGATTTCTCGTCTTCCACATACTTCCCATTGCTCCGAAAACCTTCCTTCCTTCACACACTCTCTGTTTTATCATATTATTATTATTATTATTATTATTATTATTATTATTATTATTGACAAGTCTTCACAAATTATCCCCTCTGCACCAGCGACGTTTTTTAAATTTTATTATAGCTATATTTAGATGATTACATGCAGTTTAAGAAGGATCTGTTGTAGTAAAAAGGGTTAAGTGAGATAGTTCGAAGCCTGTTAATTGCTGGGGGCCCTTTTTTAACTGAATAAAATCGTCTAAAAGTAGTTAGCATAAAGTTAAGAAGACGTCACGGAACAAAAGGGGTTAACACTTTCAGTCTTGCAGGACGATCTTTCACTTAGATATGTTTAATTATATATTTTTTAATATATTTATTTATTTTATTATATTTAGCCTATTTACATATTTATATTTATTGTATTTTTATTTTTTGCTCCCTAAATCTCTATATCAAACTTAAAAAGGAATCACCCCAAGACCCCTCATAAATTTGTACATTGAAACCACAGTGAATAAAATTAAGGGGGTGTCTTTTCTGGGCCCCCTTCTCCCTCACGTATAGCCTCATTTGTTTTGAGATTATAAAGCATTCGCCTAATTCAGTTTAGCGATGTTAAAACGTTTAATATAATTTCTTAGTAATTTTTAAGACCTTTCGTGCCACTTAGGTGTGCCAGGAGAGACGGGGCGGGATGTGTATTTCATTTAAATTTAAGCAGGTTACCGTTTAAAGTTCGTTTTCTCTAACAGTTATTAAGAGAGATCGGATATTATTAGGGTAACATAAGTAATACAAACTGTTATATTGCCTTATTTTTCATTATTTTGTCTAATAAACTTGTTAATTATTATATATTATTCTTCCCCATTAATTTTCCGACGAAAAAGTAATATTTAACTGACGTTAATCTAATTATTAGCAAACATAGTCCAAGTAGATAAGATGCGGGGATGAAACAGCCAATTCCTCAATGTTCCCCAGACAGGTACGAAGGCAAGTCGCGTTTTCAACACTGTCTTAAGATATATCGAAGTTATCACCGATATAGACCTGATTCGTACCTAAGATTAAACTATCAATTAACAACAAATCAAAATGACCACCAGCTGTAAGTACAGCTATAGCTGGCAGAGCAGCGACCACAGCTGGGAGTCGGACTTGGACATGGGAGAAATGGACCAGCTGATTCTTCACGAGGAACTTCAGGATGTCTTCTCTGATCTAGTTGGCTTGGAGGGGGTCTACAAGGACAAGATACTCCCAGTTTTGCGTTCTGCAGATGCCATAAACTGTGACATTGATAGGATTCGCAAGATAGGTGCAGGAACTTATGGCGAGGCTTGGCTAGTGTATTACAGTGGAAGATTTTGTGTTCTGAAGAGTGCACTGCCCGGCGCCCTTCACTTGCCAGAGAAGTATCGGTTCTACACCAGTTGGATGGAGCAGGAGGGGTACCTAAACTATTGGCAGCCACGGATGACTTTACTCAGATGATCATTAGTTATTGTCCAGGCAAGGTTCTGAAGGAAGTGTTAGCTTGTAATGATATGCCCCGCGATGTGCAGTACTGGATAACACTGTTTACAAAGTTGGCCGAGGGGTTGAAGGATATCCATGGATGTGGGTTTATTCATAATGACCTGCACCTTGGAAACATAATTGTTGATGATGGTGACGTTAGTGGTGGGCCAAGCAATGTTTATATCATTGATCTTGGTCTTGCCACACCGCCAGGACCATTCCGGTACTTCAAAGCTCACTCCCAGGAAAATGTTCACGGGGATAAATGGTATCCCTGTGAACTGTTTGGCGAACACATCACCACAACTGCAACGGACATTTACAGTCTAGGCTACCTGATTAAGAAAGTTCTTGATACCTCTCCGTCTCTTCGTTCTAATGGATTAAACTTCCTTGTATCTGCACTTATGAATGACGTTCACCAAAGTCGCCCCACTCTACATGAGTTTTGAGTTTATAACTCATCTTGAGTTCATTGGTAACAAAACTGATGTCTGTGAAAACCTGTCACCTGTTACTGACACAGGCAACAAAGTCGCACTACAAAAGTCGGAAGAGGACCGATCTGGATGTTGTTCTTCACGCCCAGAATCAGCCGCTGAATCAAGTAGTGAGGTCTCGTGCTGGATGGAGCTTGATTCTAATGATTAATAACTCTAACCCGTTGTGTTGACTATGTCTCCAGTTTCTTCTATATTATTGTTATACTCTTTTCCAAATAAGTAGGCCAACACTCTTGAATTATAACCTCTATAACTCACAAACGACTAGAGTAATCGACGTAATATTTCTACCATTTGGGTAGGGAAATGAACGGCCCATATGCTCTAGCCCTTTTTGAGTTAGAGAGGGTACAGTTCACGAGTTCTGGCCTACCAATTTGGAACAGGGTATAGCATTACAATTTAATTAATCTTAGGAAAGGTCTTCAAGATTCTACAGAGGCAGAATATGACTACAGTATTGTACTGAAATGGTTAAGAGGAGAATGTATTTATTCTATCTATCTATCTATTGCCTGACGCCGTGATCCCCGAAGGGGTGGCCACGAACGAAACGCCCCCATGCACCTCTGTCCCCAGTCAGTCGACTCCCCTCCTCCCAACCAGCACCGCCTTCATCCATATACTTCCTCACTCCATCCTTCCACCTCTCCTTCGGTGCACCTCTTCCTCTCTGTCCTTCCACCTCGCTCTCGTACACCCTCTTAATCATTCTCTCGCTTTCCATACGTTCCATTTGGCCGAACCATCTCAAGTTGTTCCTTTTCACACTGTCCAGCACATCAACCTCCACACCACACCTCTCTCGTACTTCCTCATTCGTCTGTCTATCCCTCCATGTAACTCCGCACGCACTACTTAAGTAACTCATTTCCACCCCTCTCACTCTTGGTCTGAGTCTCTTCCCGAACGTCCAAGCGTCGCTTCCATAAGTTAGTTTAATATTATCATATATTTATTTGTTTTAATTTTGTTCCCTAGACTTCCATCAAGCTTAAACAATTCTCTGAATTATTTGTACATTTTTCGGTAGAAATATGCCCCGGCCAAAGGCCGA
The DNA here is from genome assembly GCA_032716605.1 of Paralithodes platypus. Lineage (NCBI taxonomy): Eukaryota > Metazoa > Arthropoda > Malacostraca > Decapoda > Lithodidae > Paralithodes > Paralithodes platypus. The sequence goes on along the minus strand of CM064525.1, from coordinate 10,359,448 downwards.
TTCCACCTAAATTGCAAGTTCACTATCACTCGACAGGAAAAAAATTGACACCTAAATGGCACGAAAAGTCCTAAAATTGGCAGAAAAATGGGGTGAAATGTATCAAAATAGCCAAACTAATGGTATGAATTGAATAAAATCTCAAAACTAATGGGGCTAAACATGAGGGAGAAAGGGGGTTGATAATAAAAAAAAAAAAAACCTTAATGAAACCCTAGTAGTGATCTGAAAGTCTATTATGGTCCAGCCAACACTGTTAACCCTTCTCCCTCATGTTTAGCACCATTATTATATTATGGTCCAACCAACACTGTTAACCCTTCTCTCTCATGTTTAGCACCATTATTATATTATGGTCCAACCAACACTGTTAACCCTTCTCCCTCATGTTTAGCACCATTATTATATTATGGTCCAACCAACACTGGTAACCCTTCTCTCTCATGTTTAGCACCATTATTATATTATGGTGTATATGGATCTTAGGCTGATCTATCAGAGTGAGAGCTGAGCGATCTCTGCCATACCCATAGCTTACTCTGACTGTTCCTTTTACTTATATATATTCTAGATCTCAAGTGACGGCGTCTCTTCCGTGGATTGACCTCCCAATCTACCAAGACTGGAAGCCAAAGCATCACATTTTTCCTTTGCCCCTGAACTTTCTCTTCATGATTGCTGAGGGGCACAGGGCCCTGGGTGGGGTTTTGGTTTCCCGGGCGTTTCCGCACCCTCCTCAGCTCCCCGCCATGGAGTGGCTTCGGTCACCCAGGCTTTGTTGTGGTCGGCGGGGGGGGGGGGGGGTTCTGTGGAGGGGCTAGGTTATGGCCTTGCTCGGGGCCTTGGGGCTGTTCGGCCAGGCAGCTTGGGGAACAACAACAACAACTATACCACTTCACCCGTATTGATAACTAAAACCTCGACAGTCATAACCACCTGTGTGTCAGACCCAACGTACTGCACCGGAACACCTTCAACTTCCACAGTTGCCATCAGGAGCTTAACCCTCTCCGTCACATATGACGCAATCGCGTCATATGAACTTAGTGAAATAGCTCAATAATAAGTTATACGACGCATTTGCGTCATTTTGAGCTCAGTAAGTTAGGTAAGTTAGATCATAATCTGTCGGTTGATGGCAACCCCAAATTCCTCCGACTTCTAACGGTCCCTCAGTGTGAAAAAGACTATTGTGGGGGAAATACCGGGCGCTCGGGCAACCCCTAACTTTCGTAAGTTAATATGTCTGGGGGGGGGGGGGGGGTAATCGAATAAAATACTGATGGGCTATTCAAGGGATCTCCCAGATCAGAGCCTTACACATCATCACCACATCATAGCTCTGTGAGGTTCCCGACGCCATTTTCATCACCCAGGTCAGTGTCACAGGTCAAACCACCACCTCCCACACCCGAGAGACTCATCAGTTTGGTGATATTGCTCCAGAAACGAACCAGCCCATTCCTTGTCTCATGGTTACGTCCATTAAATTCTATATACAGGAATACACAGAAAATGTCGGGTAGATTATTCTATACATTACCAATCTAACAACACAATCACAATCTCTCTCTCCCTCTCTCTCTCTCTCTCTCTCTCTCTCTCTCTCTCTCTCTCTCTCTCTCTCTCTCACAGCAGTATTAGCCTACTTATAAACCGTAGTGGTGCAGCTGGGTGTGTAAAAGGAAAGCTGTGGTGAGAGGGAGGACCCGGGTGTGGCTCCCTGTTAAAGGGCCCTACTGGCTTATTTTTATCTTTCTCTCCTTTTCTCTCTTTCTCTGGCTTGTATCCATTCGGCCCCATTCAGCCAACTGTTTTAAGACGTTTATCCCCATCCAGGAGTCTATTTCTTCCTGGCGAGCGATAGCGAGCCAGTATTGTATGGAGAAATCCGGCTTCGCCAGAGACATTTTTCTATCGAAAAATTTACAAATCTAGCTTGCTGTCAAAAAAAAAAATATATATTCTGGCTTGCTACCGCTCGCCAGGAAAATATTCACACCTAGATGGGGGTAAACGTCTTAAAACAGTAAGCTGAATGGGGCCGAATGGATGCAAGCCAAAGAAAGAGGGAGAAAAAGAGAAAAAAAAAGCGAGGTGGGCCCCCTTAAAGGGCCCTACTGGCTTTTAAATGGCTGTAGTGGAGTCGTTAGTTCTCCAGTCCAGACTACTTGCTAATGAGTTCACACTATCATAAACATTGACATACATAACACTCACATATACATACAGTAACTCTAACACACACTCTTTTTCTCTCACATACATAAATACACACACATACACAAAGCCTGACACAAATTTAAACAAGCATCAGCACATCCAATACAAATATACACACATTCACACACACACACACACACACACACACACACACACACACACACACACACACACACACACACACACACACATAGCCTATCTCACTCACACATGCACAAACATGCACACATACAGTATATGCACAAATTTACAACACACAGGCACGAACAAACATATGGAAATACAGATATGCACAAACACACACACCCCTCACAAATAAAAGAAAACAAAGGTAGCAAAAGACATCCCCCCATCCCCCCCACCCCCACACACACATGCACCCCCCCCCCCCCCCCCCCCACCCACTCACACACAACACTAACCAATATTGCCAACACATCATTAGAACTGCCTTTACTCGCCCATTGAGAACTAGTTTCCTTACCCTCTAAAGTTCCTGGTACTTTCTCCCACTCTCTCGGAAGTACTGCGGCACAATAGGGTACTTGCGGTCCTCTAATATGGTATAGGTCGTTTGGTGGCATATTATGCCTTGTTGTAATGGGTGTATCTGTATTTCCTGTATTCTGACCTGCTTACTGTCTGTGGTATTGTATTGTGTTGTATTATGAACATTTCGGCCCTCTACTTCCTTCACACAGTAGGTCGTTTTGTGGCATACTATGGCTTGTTTTAATGGATGTATACTGTATTTCCTGTATTTTGACCTGCTTACTGTCTGTGGTATTATATTTTGTTGTATTAGGAACATTTGGGCCCTCTACTTCCTTCATACAGTAGGTCGTTTTGTGGCGTATTATGCCTTGGCAATAGTGGGTGTATACTGTATACTGTATATCCTGTATTCTGACCTACTTACTGTATGTGGTATTGTATTTTGCTGTATTATAAACATTCGGGCCCTCTACTTCCTTCATACAGTAGGTCGTTTTGTGGCGTATTATGGCTTGGCAATAGTGGGTGTATACTGTATATCCTGTATTCTGACCTACTTACTGTCTGTGGTATTGTATTTTGCTGTATTATAAACATTCGGGCCCTCTACCTCTCTAATACGGTAAGTCTATATATCAACCCTTTAACCAAAAATATCAACTCGCAAACAACTCAACCAAACCCAAACAACCAAATCACCAAACAACTCAACCCAACCCAACCCACTCCACCAGAAGCTAACCCAGTGGCCTTATTTTTTTATTGCCACTAGTTTACGCCTCCTAGAAGCCAGCCACAATTTTAATAAAGGAACGTATAAGGTGAAAACTGAGCCCGATGTGAGAGAGAGAGAGAGAGAGAGAGAGAGAGAGAGAGAGAGAGAGAGAGAGAGAGAGAGAGAGAGAGAGAGAGAGGAGAGATTGTATCATTGGTTTCTTGGTCGGTTTCAAATTCTTCTTGAGGGTGGTTTCTCGCTTCTTTTCGTGTTTTCTTTCTGTATGCTCTGTGTTTCTAATAATTATGATTCTTAATTGTTTCTGTTTACACGTATTAATGTTTAGGGTTCACTATAGCCCATTCGTTACAAGTAGGCCAAAATATAAATGAATAACCACTATAGCTCAACAACGACTACAGTAATCGAGCTAATACTTCTACCATTTGGGAAGATTCAGCCAGGGAATAGGCGTGGACATTTACATCCCATTTGCTCTACCCTTTTTAAATATAGTAAACAGGGTATAGCATAATTATACTGTTTGGATGTTTCATATAATACTAAGATTATTTCTGATTTTATTTTTATTATTTTCTTGTCGCTTATGAATTATTTATTTAAGTTTGTTAAATGTCTATTCCCCTAGTGGTAGTGTTGGTGGTGGTGGTGGTAGTGTTGGTGGTGGTGGTGGTGGTAGTGTTGGTGGTGGTGGTGGTAGTGTTGGTGGTGGTGGTGGTAGTGTTGGTGATGGTGGTAGCGTTGGTGGTGGTAGTGTTGGTGTTGGTGGTGGTAGTGTTGGTGGTGGTGGTGTTGGTGGTGGTGGTGGTGGTAGTGTTGGTGGTGGTGGTGGTGGTGTTGGTGGTGGTGGTGGTGGTGGTGGTGGTAGTGTTGGTGGTGGTGGTGGTAGTGTTGTTGGTGTTGGTGGTGGTAGTGTTGGTGGTGGTGGTGGTAGTGTTGTTGTTGTTGGTGGTGGTGGTGGTAGTGTTGGTGGTGGTGGTGGTAGTGTTGGTGGTGGTGGTGGTAGTGTTGGTGGTGGTGGTAGCGTTGGTGGTGGTAGTGTTGGTGTTGGTGGTGGTAGTGTTGGTGGTGGTGGTGTTGGTGGTGGTAGTGTTGGTGGTGGTGGTGGTGGTGGTGGTGGTGGTAGTGTTGGTGTTGGTGGTGGTAGTGTTGGTGGTGGTGGTGGTAGTGTTGGTGGTGGTGGTAGTGTTGGTGGTGGTGGTGGTAGTGTTGGTGGTGGTGGTAGTGTTGGTGGTGGTGGTGGTGGTAGTGTTGGTGGTGGTAGTGTTGGTGGTGGTGGTGGTAGTGTTGGTGGTGGTGGTAGTGTTGGTGGTGGTGGTAGTGTTGTTGGTGGTGGTGGTGGTGGTGGTGGTGGTAGTGTTGGTGGTGGTGGTGGTGGTGGTGGTAGTGTTGGTGGTGGTGGTAGTGTTGGTGGTGGTGGTGGTGGTAGTGTTGGTGGTGGTGGTGGTGGTAGTGTTGGTGGTGGTGGTGGTGGTAGTGTTGGTGGTGGTGGTGGTAGTGTTGGTGTTGGTGGTGGTAGTGTTGGTGGTGGTGGTGGTAGTGTTGGTGGTGGTAGTGTTGGTGGTGGTAGTGTTGGTGGTGGTGGTGGTAGTGTTGGTGGTGGTAGTGTTGGTGGTGGTAGTGTTGGGGAAGTATCTGTTTTTTGCTGAAACCCCTTCTCCTTCATGTTTAGCCCCATTAGTTCTCACATTTTAAGACTTTCGCCCATTTGTTTGTCAATATCAAGACCTTTCGTGCCATTCAGGTGTCGAGTATTTCCTGGCGTGCGATAGCGAGCCTATAATTTTGGAGGAAGCTGCCTTCGGCCAGGAATTTTTTTTACCGAAAAAAATAGAAATAAAAAATAAATAAAGAATCTCGAAGGTTGGTCTTGGGGGTGTTATTTATTAAGGTTGATTGAGGTCTAGGGAGACAACTAAAACAAATGTCTATACCGGTAATAATAAACAATAGATATATAATATAGATACAATAACTTCCCCTTATATCATATACAGAGAGGTGTACCGTACTGATATATAATATAGATACAATAACTTCCCCTTATATCATATACAGAAAGGTGTACCGTACTGATATATAATAGATACAATAACTTCCCCTTATATCATATACAGAAAGGTGTACCGTACTGATATATAATATAGATACAATAACTTCCCCTTATATCATATACAGAGAGGTGTACCGTACTGATATATAATATAGATACAATAACTTCCCCTTATATCATATACAGAAAGGTGTACCGTACTGATATATAATATAGATACAATAACTTCCCCTTATATCATATACAGAAAGGTGTACCGTACTGATATATAATATAGATACAATAACTTCCCCTTATATCATATACAGAAAGGTGTACCGTACTGATCTTCAATGTGGATAACAATGCCGGTACTATTTCCTGCATATGCATAGTAACACCGAATCATCCATTTGTACTATTCCTGTATAAAGTACTTACCCGAGTATCTGTGGTCTGTGTTAGCCGGACCTGCTAGTACTTGGTTGATAAGAGCCTCGTATTGGGATAGACATGTAGAAACTTAAAATCTATATAATTATATTGGCATAGGGTACGGCTCTGGCACATGCTCGGTCCAGTCTATTAAGTCCTTGGTGTGTGTGTTGTGTTGTTGTTGTTTTGTTGTTGTATATGTGTGTGTGTGTGTGTGTCTGTCTGTGTGTGTGTGTGTGTGTGTGTGTGTGTGTGTGTCTGTGTGTGTGTGTCTGTGTGTGTGTGTGTGGTGTGTGTGTCTGTGTGTTAGTAAAGGATGGGTGGGAGGGTACAAAATGTGAGGTGGTGGTGGTGGTGTCTAGGGAAATAATACCCGTTGTAGCAGCAGTACCAGTAGCAATACCGGCTGTATGGTGTAATGATGTGTTATTGCCTGGGGGGGGGGGGGGGGGATGGTATTACTCTCTCTCTCTCTCTCTCTCTCTCTCTCTCTCTCTCTCTCTCTCTCTCTCTCTCTCTCTCTCTCTCTCTCTCTCTCTCTCTATCTATCTATCGATCTGTCTATCTATCTATCTATCTATCTATCTATTTTTCTATCTATCTATCTATCTATCTATCAATCTATGTGTCTCAGCATTGGATAATCAGTACTATTTACGAAACGGACCATTGTTCCTTAAAAGCAAGATAGTTAGTGTTCAAAATACGTAAGAGAATTGTCGCAATTAATTTACTGAATGAAGCTGCAACGTTTGTCCAAGACCATTTTCGGGGGCGATAAATAAAGTTTATTAAGTCGCATCTATCTCTCCGTGTGTGTGTGTGTGTGTGTGTGAGAGAGAGAGAGAGAGAGAGAGAGAGAGAGAGAGAGAGAGAGAGAGAGAGAGAGAGAGCGAGAGCGAGAGCGAGAGCGAGAGAGAGAGAGAGAGAGAGAGACTGTATACGTGCCACAGATAGATATAATGTAGGGTATTATATGCCTTGCGAGTGTGAGGGCGTCAAGTATGGTTGGAATTTAATCTGTGTGTGTAAGACCGTAGAGGCCTATATATGTAAATGGGCTACGGATGGTAAAATCAGCTGGCGTCTGTGTTTAATGCCCAACACACACATATAACTCACTATATTTTGTTTTACCATACATACCGTATATATATATATATATATATATATATTATATTATATAATATATATATATATATATATATACTATCTTATGAGGTCACTACGTTTGAGCTACTATCTACGGTCCATTGATTTCCTATATATATATATATATATATATATATATATATATATATATATATATATATATATATATATATATATATATATAGAGAGAGAGAGAGAGAGAGAGAGAGAAATATTCCTATGAAGGAATTGACAAAAGTAAAGCACAGGACGTTGAATAATTAATTAAGCGTTACTATGTGTTGCCATTTGTTTAAGATAGGTTTAAGTTATCCTTTACGACAGACCCTCCTAGTCAGAGCACTACTATAGGCCTCCCGTAACAGCCACTAACAAGACCAGTACTGTATGTTTATTATAGTTTGTGTTAGCCTTGTCTGCCCTCCTTGTATGGTAATAACAATGGAACCAACCACCCCTCCTGTCTAGAGAGATCGACCAACGTTTTCTTTAAACACCGTTTTCGTGTGGTAATTATTTAACACAGGGGTTTTACTTGTTTAGGATCATGTAGGATTTAGATACCCAGATCATGTTGAATTTATATACAAAGACTAAACTATATATCCTGTAACAATATTGACGACTGTTTATTGTGGGTATGACAGTATATGAGTGACAAGAGAGACTAGTAATGATATCAGTGGCACCAATATTGCCTAGAAGTATTGTATTGTAGAGTGCCATACATTCCAAACATTAAAATATTGCTGTGATAAATATCTTGCCATGAACCCCCGAATGACTGCGTTTATGCCCGAGTAATGTGACCGTTTCAGTATCGTACAATGCAAAGTACTATCATTTTGTTTTCTGATCACAGTCTTTCTGGAGCTGAACCCCTTCAGTTAATGGCTGTGACTTTTTTTGTCAAGCAGCCTAGTAAGAACCATTAAGTCTGTTGTTGCTTGCCTTCCTTTGTATGCCTTTGTAATATGACCGAAGTTGGCCGATCTCTGTTACCCTGGGGTCTCTTACTCCTGACTGACTGACTCTCTCTCTCTCTCTCTCTCTCTCTCTCTCTCTCTCTCTCTCTCTCTCTCTCTCGCTTTCACTCTCTCCTCTCTCTCTCTCTCTCTCTCTCTCTCTCTCTCTCTCTCTCTCTCTCTCTCTCTCTCTCTCTCTCTCTCTCTCTCTCTCTCTCGATCTCCTCACTCTCTCTCTCTCTCTCTCTCTCTCTCTCTCTCTCTCTCTCTAAACAGGAATATATAAACACATAAACGACCCCCGCAGACCCCCCTTTATTCTCTCTTACACACCCACAACAAAGGCCCCCCAGGATCATACTTCTAAGCTCTCCAATTTCCTCCCCCGCCTTCCGACGCGCGGGATGGGCATATGGGAATCTTTCCGAGCGGTGGCGTGGGATTTTGACTGGAAGAGAGATAATTGAGTTTGGAGGATTTCAATATAAGTTTGTGTTGTCATCAAATGTAGTGGGATTTTGACTGGAAGAGAGGATTGAGTTTGGAGGATTTCAATAGAGGCTTGTGTTGTGTTATATTTATCGTGGGATTTTGAATGGAAGAGAGGAGATAATTTGGAGGATTTCAGTAGAGGTTTGTGTTGTTTTATAAATGTCGAGGGATTTTGACAGGAAGAGAGGAGAGAGTTTGGAGGATTTCAGTAAAGGTTTGGGTTGTTGGATAATATGTCGTGGGATTTTGACTACAAGAGAGTATGTAGTTTGGAAGATTTCAGTAGAGGTTTGGGTTGTTTGATAAATGTAGTGGGATTTTTGACTGAAAGCGAGGAATTAATTTGGAGGATTTCAGTAGAGGTTTGGGTTGTTTGATAAATGTAGTGGGATTTTTGACTGAAAGCGAGGAATTAATTTGGAGGATTTCAGTAGAGGTTTGGGCCGTTATATAAATTTTGTGGGATTTTGACTAGGAGAGAAAATAGAGTTTGGAGGATTTCAATATTGGTTTGTGCTGTCTTGAAATGTAGTGGGATTTTAACTGAAAGCGAGGAGTTAATTTGGAGGATTTCAGTAGAGGTTTGTGTTGTTTAATAAATGTCGTAGTATTTTGATTGGAAGAGAGAATAGCGTTTAGAGGATTTCAATATAGTTTGTGCTGTCTTTGAAATGAAGTGGGAATTTGACGGAAAAGGATAACAGAGTGTGGAGGATATCAATATAGGCTTGTGTTGTTTTTGGAGTCATGCCGTAAGTCTATGGTAGAAATAGCAATCAAAGGAGCCTTCAAAATTGACGTGGCTTGTTAGAATTGATGAGCGAAATATTGAATTAACCCTTTGAAGACTATGACGCATTTTGGTATATTCTGGCTATCATTAGACGATATTATACAGCTTAGGAAGGAGTACTGCCAATGTGATCCCTGAAAACACAGCTAACATTTTGTATAACTAGTAAATAAAAAGTAAGCAAGTATAGGTCGAATATAAGTAAAAACGTATTACCCAAGGAAGGACACACATAATTTGATTATAATTTATCATACACGAGTTTAAATATAAAGATGTCAGACCTTAGTTCCCTAAAAAAAAAAAAAAACACACCACACGCGCACGCACACACACTCGAGTGAATCCGCCAGAATATTTTCCTATTTCCGATATAATCTTCCTTTTTCCTCTCCACAGCTGTTCCAGACGTCTTTATTTTATACATTTAATATTTGTTATGCACTTGAACGGCTGTACAGACAATTTTGAGTTTCATAAATAATATCTGAGAGAGGAAAGGAACTTATGCTGGGAACTGTACCTCTACCTTTGAAATTTAAGGAAGACTGTTCATTTTGGCTAATCGGAGGAAATCACATGCGGTTTCATGAATATTACCATTAGTTATTGTTATTCAATTGGTACCGATAGCGATGTGCTCAATTACTCTCTCTGTCTCTCACACGCGTACACACACTATCTCTTTCCCTACCTCCTCCTCTTCCTCCTCTCTCTCTCTCTCTCACTCTCACTAATTCACTAATTCACTCACTCTCTCTCTCTCCCTCTTTCCCACCCCCTCTCTCACTCTCACTCACTCACACTCTCTATCTCTCTCTCTCTCTCTCACACACACACACACACACACACACAGTCAAAACATTAACGTGGCTTGAGGCGTAGACACAACCATCCCATCAACACCACCTAAATACCTCACCACTATTCACAACCATTACCTCACCACACTCTCACCAAAACCAAACTCACCACCATACAACCGTACCGTCAACACCACCCAAATGTTTCACCACTATTGTTTATTCATCACCCCTACTCACCACCACTCACCACGACGTAGACACAACCATACCGTCATCACCACCCAAATGTTGCACCACTATTGTTTATTCATCACCACAACGTCACCACCACACTCATCACCACACAACCGTACCGTCAACACCACCCAAATGCTTCACCACCACTCTCACCACAACAGAACCTACTATCATTAAGCTACCACACGCAACTAAACACCAGTACCGGTACAGCAACAAGCTACACTATACAATACTACCATTGTGTGTGTGTGTGTGTGTGTGTTCACACAACCACTTACGCCAACAACACAATCTACACTCAATGAGAGCTCTGTGGGAAAGCCCGATCGTGGCCATGGCCTTCCTCAGGGACTCGGGGCTGTTCGGCCAGGCAGCTTAGGGAACAACAACAACAACAACAACCATTGCCCCCTCCAGACTATTACTACCATCACCATAACTGTACTACCATTAAACTACCACACGAAACTAGGATACCATATTACACCAACAAACTACAGTATACTACCATTACCCCTTACAGACTAACACTACCATCATCATAACTAAGCTACCATTACCACAACATACTATACTACCATTAAGCTACCACACCAAACTAGGACAGCAATACAACCCCTACCCCTACTTCGGGATGATGTTATATGTAGCGTGAGTGATACGCCAAGATGTTCAAATTATTCCACCAAACCACCCTATTACGCCGCTATAACCACACATACACACACTTCTAAGATGTCCAAAATAGAGCACCAAACCATCCTATTACGCCACCAT
>CM064525.1:10344252-10348202 GCA_032716605.1 Paralithodes platypus | reverse complement strand
TTGATAGAACCAATACCTTGCACTTTACGCCTACACAACGTCAAGGGAAAAATACTAAATTAAGGGGAGTGACCTGCTTTTTGTTATTTCTGTCCTTTTCTCTCTTTCTCTGGCTTGTATCCATTCGGCCCCATTCAGCCAACTATTTTAAGACGTTTATCCCCATCTAGGTGTTGATTTCTTCCTGGCGAGCGATAGCGAGCCAGCATTATATGAAGAAATCCGGCTTCGCCGGAGAAATTTTTCTATCAAAAAATGTACAAATTTAGCCTGCTGTCAAACAAAAATAAAACATATGCTGGCTCGCTACCGCTCACCAGTAAAATAATTACACCTGGATGGGGATAAACGTCTTAAAACAGTAGGCTGAATGGTGCCAAATGGTTACAAGCCAGAGAAAGATAGAAAAGGACAGAACAAAAACAGGTCACCCCCCCCCCCCCTTAAGTCAATGTGTACACCTAGATACAGTGAAGAGAAATACACAGGGATCCTAACCCCCCCCCCCCCCCCTGCTTCCGCCTGTCCAGTTCAGCTTTCTCTCTCCCTGCCCCGCCCTATATTCTCCCTGACCACGCCCTCACGCTCTCACATGCCTCAACCCATGCATAGTTTAATGATAATAATAAAATATATAATAAAATAATAATAAGAACATAAGAACATAAGAACATAAGAACATAAGAAAATGGGAGTCTGCAGAAAGCCGATTGGCCTAAGCAAGGCAGATCCCTGTCCCACACAACCCCAATTACAAAGCCCAATTATAGGCTCAACACTCTAATACCCTGAGGATCATCTTACCAAACCGGTTAGAGATTAACGCAGGATTACGGGGGTCTGCAGAGCGCTGATTGGCCCAACCCGGCTGATCCCCCTTCACACCCAACCCTTCTCGTCCATATGCTTATCCAATTTTTTCTTAAAGCTCCCTATCGTTCTTGATCCCACTATATCACTTGGTTAATTTCCACCCATCTACAACTCTGTTACCAAACCAATATTTGCCTATATCTTTTCTGAAACGAAATTTATCTAATTTGAAACCATTGGTACGAGTTCTTTCGCTATCACTGAGCTTTAGTACATTTGTCATGTCCCCTTTGTTAATCCCACTAACCCACTTGAACACCTCTATCATATCCCCTCTAACTCTGCGTCTCTCTAACGAATGTAAACCTAATTTCTTCAACCTTTCTTCATACGGAAAATTTCTAATATTATGGATCATTTTTGTCATTCTACGCTGAATTCTCTCCAATGAATCTATGTCCATTCTGTAATAAGGACACCAAAATTGGACAGCATAATCCATATGGGGTCTCACTAATGACAAGTAAAGTTTTAAGACAACATCAGCAGTTCTGTTACTCACACTCCTAGAAATGAACCCGAGAATCCTGTTTGCCTTATTACGAACGCTTATACACTGCTTTCTAGGCTTCAAATCATTGCTAACAAACACACCTAGATCTTTCTCGCAGTCTGAATTTTCTAATTCTAAATTAGCTAGTTTATATTTAACATTTGTTTGCATCTTCCCTATCTTTAATACCTTGCATTTGTCAATGTTAAACTTCATCTGCCAATTTACTGACCATTCATGTAAGGTATCTAGATCCCTTTGGAGGCACTCTATATCGCTATCTGAATCAATTGATCTCCCCATTTTAGTATCGTCTGCGAATTTACTTATCCTACTAGTTATACCTAAATCTAGGTCATTTATGTATATAAGAAACAACAGGGGACCTAATACCGATCCCTGGGGGACACCACTTTTGACTGCTCCCCACTCTGACTTGGTACCATTTATGCTGACTCTCTGTTTCCTACCAATTAGCCATGACCTAATCCATCCCAACAACGACCCTCCTATTCCATGTGCCTCAACCTTTCTCATCAATCTCTCATGAGGGACTCTGTCGAAAGCTTTACTGAAATCTAAATATATAATATCATATGACTTGTCACTATCTACTGCTTCATATACCTCTGAGAAAAAGCTAAGCAAATTAGTAAGGCACGAACGTCCCTGAGTGAATCCATGCTGAGAAGAATTTATTAAGTTAAATTTTTACTAAGTGGCTTCTAATTTTCCTAGCAATAATAGACTCTAGCAACTTTCCTATGATTGATGTGAGACTAATGGGACGGTAATTGGATGCTATCGATTTATCACCTTTTTTGAAGATCGGAACTACATTTGCAAGCTTCCAAGCTTCTGGAACTAAACCTGTTTCTAATGACTTGTTAAATATAAATGCTAATGGACTACTTAACTCATCTCTGCATTCTTTTAATACTCTAGCATATACCTCGTCAGGACCAGGCGATTTTTGAGGTTTCAGTCTGTCAATTTCCTTAAGCACATCATTTCTACTTATACTAACTGTACTTAACATATTTTCTATACTATCACTATATACCATATTGACTTCTGGAATCTGTGCCAAATTTCATTAGTGAAAACGGAAAGAAACTGACTATTTAATGTACTGCACATTTCTAAATCATTTTCTGTTATTTCTCCTATTGAAGTTTTTAGGGGGCCTATTACATCTCTAACTTTAGATTTATATAGTTGGTAAAAAGCTTTAGGGTTATTTTTTGAGTCGCTGGCTATCCTTATTTCATAATTTCTTTTTGCTTTCCTGATTTCCTTTTTGACCTGTCTTGATAGAGTCTGATAGTATATATGTAAATGATTTTCACCTTTCTTTATTTTTCGATATATTCCTTTCTTTTTTCCTATAAGATCTATTAGCTTATTAGTCATCCATTTTGGTTGGTTCTGCGTCGATCTAAATCTTCTTTTAGGGATATATTTATTTTGAGCATTGTGGAGTGAAGCAATAAACTGGTTATATGTAGGTGGCAAGTTTAACTCTGGCATATCCTGACTTAATCGCTTAACAATAGGGTCCACCCTTAAGTCTCTTCTTAGCCCACCATAATCGGCTTTTCTGAAATCTGGGATAAGTGTCGTATTCTCTTTAGCATTTCCCTGTCCATTGTATATTAAAATAAATAGATTTATGATCGCTATTTCCTAGGTGGTCACCAATCTCTACATTATTTATCATATGTTCATTGTTACTGAAAACTAAATCAAGAATATTAATACCTCTAGTCGGCGTATCTATGAATTGAAATAAAAAACTATCTTGTACTACCTCTATAAACTCTACTGAATCGGAGTCGCCTATTTGGTGCTGCCAATCAATGTTCGGAAAATTAAAATCCCCCATAATGCACATATTGCTAAACCTTGATGCTATTTTAATTTCCTCCCATAACGATTTTCCGCCATTTCTACTCATATTAGGCGGTCTATATATAACTCCAATAACTATGGTCTCACTACCTTCGTTAACCTCTACCCAAACACTTTCATTATCATTATTTAGTCTAATACCTGATTTAATACAGCTTTTTAATGTACTCCTGACAAACACTGCTATACCCCCGCCCCTCCTACTTGTTCGGTCATATTTAAACAAACTATATCCTGGAATATCAAATTCTGCTAAAAAATGCCTAGATTCTGTATTAATCCACGTTTCAGTTAGCGCTATTATGTCTATATTTTCTGTGCTAACGAGTGCTCTAAGTTCGTTCATTTTGTTACATAAACTCCTACAGTTTGTATAATATACCCTCAACCTATTACTTTTATTTGCAACTAATTTTCTATTGTGTTTAGCTAACTTATTATTTCCTGTTGAACTACTAGCTCTAGACGGAAATTCTACTCTATCAGTATTCTCATCTTTACTATCAGTTACATGTGTAGTGTTATCGATACTACTATTACACATCACTATATCCGCACTATCTTGACTGATTATTTCTATTTTACTCACTGGTTTGTCACATGAAGTACCTGCTCCATATGGAGACAGTATTTTACTTACACACCCAGGTTTTTTTAACGAAACCCCGATAAT
>CM064525.1:10319252-10339252 GCA_032716605.1 Paralithodes platypus | reverse complement strand
ATAAGCGCGTTTTTTCTCACTTTCGTTTCTCAAGTATGCCGCCTTGTGTCCTCGCTCACGATATGTTTGTGCTCTTGGGTTGAAGATTCTGATGTCGAAAAAAGCCCGTTGCCCCCTCGTCCAAAAACCTCGAGCACTTACACACACTAAATACACACACAAGCACATGCACACACACACAGGCAATCATGCAAATGCACGGTGGCAATTACATACACCCCACGCAATCACACACACACACACACACACACACACACACACACACACACACACACACACACACACACACACACACACACAGCCCGTAGCCTAGTAGGTAGAGTAGCCTAGTGGGTAGAGCTCTCGTCTCACACACGAGGGGTCGGGGGTTCAATCCCCGGCCGGGCAGAGACAAATTGGGCTTGTCTCCTTTCATGTGTTAGCCTCAGTTCACCTAGCTGTAAATAGGTACCTGGAATAAGTGGACGACGTTGTGACGTCCCATCTGGGGTTGGCA
The DNA here is from genome assembly GCA_032716605.1 of Paralithodes platypus. NCBI lineage: Eukaryota > Metazoa > Arthropoda > Malacostraca > Decapoda > Lithodidae > Paralithodes > Paralithodes platypus. Next base: position 10,338,756 of record CM064525.1, on the reverse strand, counting down.
AAAATGGTACAAGGCGAGATGGGTATCATATGGTTCACCTAAGCTGATGGCTACCTAAACCTTCGGGCGAGACGGTACCATCTATAGTGAGAATGGTACCATACAGATCCACCCTAAGCCTTCGTTTCCAATGTCGCCAATTGGCTAAAATACAGACTACACACACATCCACAGCCATTCCAACAGTACATAAAACACTTAACATGCATTTCACGCAATACATTCCCAGTTAAGGAGGCGCGATAATAATGAGCTTAGCTCGCATTGCGTGGATTCCCCTTGACGAACAAGTAACTGAGTAACATACTCAAGTTACCTTCCATATTTCAGTAACTCCTTCAAGCGGATCGTGATTTGTAGACCTTATTGAACACATACTTGTATACATTTATGTAAATATAATCATAACCAGATGGCCGTAACGATACCTTATCTGCCACCTATATTACGCACAAACACACACACACACACACACACACACACACACACACACACACACACACACACACTCTCTCTCTCACTCTAATAACGTTCTTAACCTTGTACTTGCAACAATAAGAAAAATTAATAGAGAATTTATATGTTGGTGATGAATTCAGTAACAGCGACCATCGTACAATAACTTTCACTTTAAAGTTTACTAGTAACGAACCAAATAGCAGCATAAAAAAAGTCCCTAATTTCAAGAAAGCCAACTTTTATAAACTTAGAGCTATGTTTAAAGAAACTGACTGGAGCTTTTTAATTAACAATAACGACATAAATACATCTTGGGAATTACTCGAAACCACTTACCTAAAAGCAGTGCAGGACTGCATACCATCGAAAATACGGCGTACAGGCCTTAATAATAAGCCCAAATGGTGGAATAAAGATATTTCAAACTGTCTGCTTGCTAAAAAGTTTGCTAATGATAGATTAAAATCCTTATAAAATGACGAAGAACGGGTGAAATTTGTAGAGCTACGACGCAAAGCCAAAAAGTTAATTAAACAAAGTAAAAAGACCCTGGAGTTACATGTTGCGAATCAAAGTAAAAGAAACCCAAAAGAATTCTATAGTTATATCAGAAAGAAAAAAGTAGTTACTTCAACTGTTGGACCGTTAGTGATGAAAATGGAGAATACACCAAAGACGAAGTACAAATGAGTAATGCCCTCAATACCTTCTTTGCATCAGTTTTTACAACGGAAGACCTCAGTGATATCCCTACACCATCGCCGATTCAGATTGATAATTCAGATGTTCTAAGCAATATCACCGTTACAGAGAGAGAAGTATTGAATTGTTTAGATAAACTCGAGGTAAATAAAACGCCTGGACCTGATACAATCTCACCTAGAGTCCTAAAGGAAGCTAAGGATGAACTCTCCAAACCACTGACATTGCTATTCAATAAATCCTTGCAGTCTGGAACTATGCCTGATCAGTGGAAGCTAGCCAACGTAACACCGATATTAAAAAAAGCCAGAAAATCCCTACCCAGTAACTATCGTCCAATTAGCTTAACCTCAGTTGTATGTAAAATGTTAGAAACACTCATAAGAGACAGACTCGTAAATCACTTAGAGGAAAATAACATACTTAAAGATACTCAACACGGCTTTCGTAAAAAACGTTCCTGTTTAACAAACCTCTTAGACTTCTTCCATGATAACCTCAACCTCTACGATGAGAGTAAAGCTGTAGATATTATATACCTTGATTTTCAAAAGGCCTTTGACAAAGTTCCCCACAAACGTTTACTGCTAAAACTAAAAGCGCATGGAATACAAGATGGTGTGTTGAAATGGATAGAAAATTGGCTCAGCGACAGAAAGCAAAGAGTAGTCATAAACGGTAAGGCATCTAAATGGACCAATGTAAGTAGTGGGGTACCCCAGGGATCGGTACTAGGACCAATTCTCTTTCTAATTTACATCAACGACATAGACGAGGGTCTCACCTGTACAATCTCAAAATTTGCTGACGATACAAAAATTGCAAATAGCGTACTCTCAAAAGAACACGTTGACGATATGCAACACAATCTAGATAAGTTGTCATGTTGGGCCCAAATTTGGCAAATGAGTTTCAATGCGGATAAATGTAAAGTACTACATATCGGATACCAAAATGAGAAAGCAAACTATTTGATGAATGGCACTCAGCTTAAGAATGTAAACAGAGAAACCGATCTGGGAGTAACAATATCGAGTAACCTAAAACCGAATGGTGATGGGCTGGTCTATCAGAGTGAGAACTGAGCGATCTCTGCCATACCCATAGCTTAGTCTGACTGTTCCTTTACTTATATATTTTCTAGATCTCAAGTGACGGCGTCTCTTCCGTGGATTGACCTCCCAATCTACCAAGATTGGAAGCCAAAGTGTCACATTTTTCCTTTGCCCCTCAGCTTTCTCTTCATAATTGCTGAGGGGTACAGGGCCCTGGGTGGGTCTTTGGTTTCCCGGGCGTTTCCGCACCCTCCTCAGCTCCCCGCCATGGAGTGGCTTCGGTCACCCAGACTTTATTGTGGTCGGCAGGGAGGGTTCTGTGGGAGCGCTCGGTTATGGCCTTGGCCTTGCTCGGGGCCTAGGGGCTGTTCGGCCAGGCAGCTTGGGGAACAACAACAACAACAACAACCTAAAACCGAGTCAACAATGTTCAGAAGTTGTTAAGAAGGCAAACAAAATAATTGGCTTTATAGGCAGGTCATTTGAGCATAAATCCAAAGCCGTTATCCTAACCCTTTACAATTCATTAGTCCGCCGTCTTCTGGAATACTGCGTTCAAGTCTGGTACCCTTATTACCAAAAAGATATAGACAAGCTAGAACGAGTTCAACGTAGAGTTACCAAAATGATACCTAGCCTAAAGGACAAACCATACGAGGAGCGTCTTAGAGAATTAAATCTATTTCCTTTAACCCAGCGCAGATTAAGAGGCGACTTAATTCAAGTGTTCAAAATTATCAAAGGCATCGACAAAATGAACTGTAGTAAGTACTTCACTATCCACCAATCTAATTACGCGCGGGGAAACGGTTGCAAAATTATTGGTAAATCTTTTAACTCACACGAAGCTAAGAATTTCTTCTTCAATCAAGTTGTCAACTTATGGAATGGGCTTCCCCGAGATGTCATAGACTGCAGCACCGTTGATTCATTTAAACTTCGCCTAGACAAATATCTCGCATCAAACCCGCGACTGACTGCGTTTGTAAATAAATAACTTTATTTTATCCTCCCCTGTTACTAACCCATCTGTCCCCTACTAATTTCCTAATCCTGCCACGGACATTATTTCCAGAGCAGTAGTTCCCTTTCCAATGTTCCCTTACCCACTCTAAACCACTGTTTGGACACTTGATCCTCAGTGTTTTGGAGGACAAGCAGCCTAGAAGGGTCACTAGACCTGTTGTTGCTTATTTCCTGTGTACTCCTTTGTACTCTCTCTCTCTCTCTCTCTCTCTCTCTCTCTCTCTCTCTCTCTCTCTCTCTCTCTCTCTCTCTCTCTCACACACACACACACACACACACACACACACACACACACACATGCAATCCTAGTAATGTATTCATAAACAGAAGCAGATGGTGATAACGATACCATATCAGCAATCTGTGCTGTAATCAACCACACCCAACATGTGTGTACTGTACATTGATTAAATACATTACACACACACAGACTCTCTCTCTCTCTCTCTCTCTCTCTCTCTCTCTCTCTCTCTCTCTCTCACAGTACCTCGACCATGAACTTGTGCTGAGCTGTGAGGTTCAAGGGCTTCAGGATATACGGAAAGAGAGAGAGAGAGAGAGACAGACAGGCAGGCAGACAGACAAACAGAGCGAGAAAGAGAGAGAGAGAGAGAAAGAAGGGTGTATAACAAAGTCGGAACTGAATAGCAGAAATGTGGAAAATGTTAATAAGTCCATTCATTATAAGTAGGCCAGAAATCGTAGACCCTAACCTCTATTACTCAAAAAGGGCTAGAGCAAATGGGCTGTAATTTTCCAAAGCTCTTCCCTTGCCGAGTCTACCCAAATGGTTGAAATATTTGCGTGCTTACTCTAGCCATTTTTGAGTAACAAGAGGTTGAAGTTTTGGATTTCTGGTCTACCTTAATTTAACATGGTATAGTACTCAAGATAATGAGGACAAAAAATAATATAAGAGAATGGGCTGTATGTAATTTGAATATAAGAAAATACATGTGAGAGAGAGAGAGAGAGAGAGAGAGAGGTAAAGAATCTGAAAATAGTGTAAATATTTCAGTCTCCCCACCTCGCTGCCAGGACTCACTTCACCACTCACTTCACTACTCGTTTCACCACTCACTTCACCACTCACCTCACTACTCACCTTACAACTCACTTCACCAATCACTTCACCAATCACTTCACCACTCACCTTACTACTCACCTCACCACTCACCTCACCACTCACCTCACTACTCACTTCACCACTCACCTCACCACTCACTTCACCACTCACCTCACTACTCACTTCACCACTCACCTCACCTCTCACTTCACCACTCACCTCACTACTCACCTTACCACTCACTTCACCACTCACTTCACCACTCACTTCACCACTCACTTCACCACTCACCTCATCACTCACTTCACTACTCGCTTCACCACTCACCTCACCACTCAATTCATTACTCACCTCACCACTCACTTCACCATTCACCTCACTACTCACCTTACCACTCAATCCACCACTCACTTCACCACTCACTTCACCACTCACCTCACCACTCACTTCACCACTCACCTCATCACTCACTTCACCACTCGCTTCACCACTCACCTCACCACTCACCTCAACACTCACTTCACCACTCACTTCATCACTCACCTCACCATTCACCTCAACACTCACTTCACCACTCACCTCACCATTCACCTCAACACTCACTTCACCACTCACTCCACCACTCTTCTCACCACTCACTTCACCACTCGCCTCATCACTCACTTCACCACTCGCCTCATCACTCACCTCACCACTCACTTCATCACTCACCTCACCACATCACTCACCTAACCACTCCCTTCACCACTCACTTCACCACTCAACTTCACTTTTTTACCGGACTGGCTTAGATCTCTTCACCACTCACTTCACCACTCACTTCACCACTCATTTCACCACTCACCTCACCTCTCACCTCACCACTCACTTCACCACTCACCTCACCACTCACTTCACCACTCAACTTCACTTTTTTACCGGACTGGCTTAGATCTCTTCACCACTCTTCTGACCATGGCGAGGTAAATATTATCCTCTTGTGATTTATGTTCCTGGCTTGCAGGGTAATTATTATATAGTGCCTTGCTAAATATCAGGTAATATCTCCGTTTTTACCCATTTAATACCAGGGACGTCTTTTTCATCATATTCGGCCAACTATTAGACGATTTTATTCAACTTATGAAGGACCTCTATCAATAAAAAGGCTTCAAACTATCTCAACGAACCCTTCAAACTATCTCAACGAACCCTTCAAACTATCTCAACGAACCCTTTTAACTACCACTGACCCTTCTTAAGCCGCATGGTATCGTCTAAATATTGCTAGAATAAAATATAACACACGTCACTGTTACTCAAAGGGTTAACATTTAACGAATAGTTAAACTTTATAAAACATTCTTTGAGGATTAAGTTTTTATTTTTTCAATTAACAAAAATATGCAACTCGAGCAATAATACTTGTTTATATTTATGATGTATTCTAAAGTCTACCACTGTTTGATATCAATATATTTGTTTGTTTGTTTGTTTGTTATGGTTCAGCTAGAGAAATCAGAATCCATGGTGTGTTAAGGGGATATGGTGGATTTTGCTGGCCCCCCTTCTCCCTCATGTTTAGCCACATTAGTTTTTCGATTTTAAGACCTTCGGCCCATTAGTTTGGCGTTTTTCAGACTTTTCATCCCATTTCTTTGTGAATATTAAGACCTTTCGTGCTATTTAAGTGTCAATTTGTTTCATGGCGAGCGATAGCGACCCTGTAATTTTAGAGGAAGCGGCCTGGAAGGGGGATCTTGGGAATGTGTTTTTTTTTTTGTTTTTTTTTTTTTTTTTGTTAATGGAGATCTAGGGAGGAAACTGAAATAATAATAAATAACAAGTAAATCTCACAAAGGTGTTGATTTTCGGTGTGAGCATCCTGGATTCGAATCCACGGACTGCCACATGTGTTTGTAAATTTCATTAATCGATTTTAGGAGTATAGTTGGTTGTTGGAAGGAACATAATAAAATACACGTGAGCTACTATATGGAGTATAAAACAAAGAATTAATAAATATATAAATAAATGAATAAATACATCAATAAATAACTAAGCAAACAAATAAGCCCTACCCCCCTTAATAAGCCCTACCCCCCCCCCCCCCCCCCCCCCCCCCCCTTAATCTGAAAATACCAGACTGAAATACTAGCAGTGTTTGTGTATGTAATTATCGAGTATCATGGTCCTAATTTGATGCCCTTATCATTAGTATACTGCCGGCTAATTAAAAGAGTCATTAAAAATACACCCATTGTTTCGATCTGTGGACGCTATTATTATACTTTGAAGGTCTGTTGTTAGGCTCATTGTTCATTATATTTTATATATACATATATATATATAGAGAGAGAGAGATAGTAATACTCTCTCTCTCTCTCTCTCTCTCTCTCTCTCTTAGTATGTTATTATTATTTCATATATGTTGAGCCTCTATCCCGATTTACTTATGTTTAATGTCTCTCTATCCATTTCTCCCTCTCGTGTTTTTGGAAATGAATACCGGTACCTTACTGATAAATTTATAGGGGTAACTTAAGGCTTAGATGTAAGAAGAGAGAGAGAGAGAGAGAGAGAGAGAGGAGAGAGAGAGAGAGAGAGAGAGAGAGAGAGAGAGAGAGAGAGAGAGAGAGAGAGAGAGAGAGAGAGAGAGAGAGAGAGAGAGAGAGAGAGAGAGAGAGAGAGAGAGAGAGAGAGAGAGAGAGAGAGAGAGAGAGAGAGAGCTCCTCCAATCTCTGTCCGTGTTCAGTGAGGCGGGTTGGTAAACATGTATTGATTGGACAACTGACTGGTAGAGAGAGAGAGAGAGAGAGAGAGAGAGAGAGAGAGAGAGAGAGAGAGAATCACAAAGGGATATACGGTAAGGAATATTAAGCAGTATCCGAAATGTTACATACCGGTACCTTCTCATTTACTGCAATAAAGAACTATACGATTTTCAAGTGAAGTGTGTTTCAGGTCGGGCGTATATAAACTTTATAATAATGTGCATATACTTATTTTGTTAATTATTTATTTGTTTTCAATTTTAATTTGCAATCATGGCTGCACGTTGTATTCATTTTGAGATTAAATATTGAGGTGGTATCATACCCAATTAGTATTTAAATATACTTCATTGAGTTGGACCAGCAGTTTATGTGCTGCCAACTAAATGAGATCAAGAACTTTCAACCGTTCCTAATAGCTTAGTCCCTAAACGGTGCAAAATAGCTTTCCTATATTCCAGATGTGGTCGTATGAGAGCTGTGTATAGTGTATGGAATACCTCTTTATTGGTCAACCGGTTATGTATATTATGTTAATGAGAGAGAGAGAGAGAGAGAGAGAGAGAGTGAGTGTGTGTGAGTAAGGAGAACTTAAATGAGCCAATGAATAGTTTGGGCTTGGAAGGAAGGCACTAGAGAGATCACAGATTCTTGCAACACCACACTCAACACCACCACTACAGCCAACACCAACACCATCATGTCACCACCACTTCACCACCACCAACACCGTTACACCACCTCCACCACCAACACCGTTACACCACCACCACCAAAAACAACAACAACACTCAAAATCACTTCACCACCACCACTTCACTACCACAAACAACACCATCATCACCACAACCTATGTCAGCATCATCACCTCTATTAATTTACTTCCAACACCACACTCAACACCATCTCTTCACCACAACCTATGCCAGCCTCATCACCCCTATTATCGCTGCACCATTATTTAACTTCTAACACCACACTCAACACCATCACCACCGTACTCATCACCATCATCACCATTCTGAATCAGGCTCGTCACCTCTATTGCTAACCAATGAATTACCTTGCAACACCCTTGATCATCACTAAAATGTATACGATCATCACCACCACAGTCAACACCATCACCACACTCATCACCATCTTCAACACACATTCTGAATCAGTCTCGTCACCTATATTGCTTAAGGGGAGGTTTCCACTTGAGGGATTTTTTTTCGAACTTCCTTCTCCCTCATGTTTAGCCCCATTGCTTTGGAGATTTTAAGACGTTTGCCCCATTAGTTTGACGATTTTAATAACTTTCGCCCCATTTCTGTCAATTTTAAGACCTTTCGTGCCATTTAGCTGTCTGTTTTCCTGGCGAGCGATAGCGAGCCTGTAACTTAAGAGGAATCGGCCTTCGGCCGGGACATTTTTCTACCGAAAAATGTACATATTTATCTTGAAAGGGGGTCAAGGGGGTGTAATTTCAAGCTTGATGGAAGTCTAGGAAACACACTAAAAACCTCCCCTTCACCTATTAACTCATTATGTACCAGCAACGTCTTTTTAATTTAATTTTAGCTATATTAGACGATTTTGTGCAGTTTTAGAAGGATTTGTGGCTGTGAAAAGGGTTGAGTGAGATAGTTGGAATCCTGTTACTTGTTGCAAGGTCCATAGATACATAAACCTATACACTATAACATTGACTTGTTAAGAGGCCCTATTTAAACTGAATAATATCGTCTTATAGTAGCCAGAGTAAAGTTAAAAAGACGAAACTGGTACTGAAAGGGTTAATTACCTTCCAACATCGCCATTACCACTACAGTCAAATTTGTACTATCGCCCACATACCGTAATTTGTACTATCGCCCACATACCGTAATTTGTACTATCGCCCACATACCGTAATTTGTACTATCGCCCACATACCGTAATTTGTACTATCGCCCACATACCGTAATTTGTACTATCGCCCACATACCGTAATTTGTACTATCGCCCACATACCGTAATTTGTACTATCGCCCACATACCGTAATTTGTACTGTCGCCCACATACCGTAATTTGTACTATCGCCCACATACCGTAATTTGTACTATCGCCCACATACCGTAATTTGTACTGTCGCCCACATACCGTAATTTGTACTATCGCCCACATACCGTAATTTGTACTATCGCCCACATACCGTAATTTGTACTATCGCCCACATACCGTAATTTGTACTATCGCCCACATACCGTAATTTGTACTATCGCCCACATACCGTAAAACTATCCTTGCTGTTTCCAATCTATTAACCCTTTCAGTACCGATGCCGTCCTTTTAACTTTATTCTGGCTACTATTAAACGGTTTCATTCAGTTTAAAAGGGCCTCCAGCAATTAACAGGCTTCAACTATCTCACTCAACCCTTTTTACTACCACAGATCCTTTTTAAACTACACAAAATCGTCTAAACACAGCTAGAATTAAATTAAATAGGTGTCGCCTGTACAAAAGGAGTTAACCCTTTCTGTATGTTAGGACGCGATTATTCCTTTTATTTGGGCTATTAGCAGACGGCTGTACTATGATAGGGAAGGACACGTGGAAGTTAGGGAGTTAATTAGAATAGTTTTACTTCTTAGAGATCCTTCCTAAACTGCAAAAAAACGTCTATTAATGGCCAGCCATTGATAAAGAAACGTCTATTAATGGCCAGCCATTGATAAAGAAACTTCTATTAATGGCCAGCCATTGATAAAGAAACGTCTATTAATGGCCAGCCATTGATAAAGAAACGTCTATTAATGGCCAGCCATTGATAAAGAAACGTCTATTAATGGCCAGCCATTGATAAAGAAACGTCTATTAATGGCCAGCCATTGATAAAGAAAACGTCTATTAATGGCCAGCCATTGATAAAGAAACGTCTATTAATGGCCAGCCATTGATAAAGAAACGTCTATTAATGGCCAGCCATTGATAAAGAAACGCGTCGTGATACAGAAGGAGTCCATTCCTTTGGTGATTATGACGAGTTTTGACAGTTTATTATAGCTAGCATTAGACGACATTACACAGCTTAAGGGGAGATGTCCACTTGAGGGATTATTTTCTGGATCCCTTTCTCCCTCAGGTTTAGTCCCATTGCTTTTGATATTTTAAGACGTTTGCCCCATTAGTTTAGCGATTTTAAGAACGTTCGCCCCATTTCTGTCAATTTTAAGACTTCGTGTCATTCTGGTGTCGATTTTTTCCTGGCGAGCGATAGCGAGCCTGTAATTTAAGAGAAATCGGCCTTCGGCCGGGACATTTTTCTACCGAAAAATGTACAAATTTATCTTGAAAGGTGGTTTAGGGGGTGTAATTTTAAGCTTGCTGGAGGTCTAGAGAACAAACTAGATACCTCCCCTTAAGGATGATCTGTGGGAATTGAAGGAGTAAAGACAATCTCAATTAAACCTCTGACTTCCACATACCCTTCCTAATCTAAATAAAATCGCCTATTGGTAGCCAGAAAACAGACAATACATGCGTAATAGTATCTTGAAAGGGTAAGTTAGAGTAGATTTTACCCCTTTGAGTCTTGGAGATCCTTCCTAAACCGCATAAAATCGTGTAATAATAGCCATATTTTAATGAAGAAACGCATCAAACAAACAAACAAAGAGGTTAAGACTGCAAGATCGGTATCGGGAGGGTTTTTGTTAGTTCGTTAGACCTCCATTAAGCTTAACATTACACCCCTAGACCTCCATCAAGCTTAGCATTACACCTCCTAGACCTCCATCAAGCTTAACATTACACCCCCTAGACCTCCATCAAGCTTAACATTACACCCCCTAGACCTCCATCAAGCTTAGCATTACACCCCCTAGACCTCCATCAAGCTTAACATTACACCCCCTAGATCCCCTTTCAAGATAAATGTGTACATTTTTCGGTAGAAAAATTTCCCGGCCAAAGGCCGGTTCCTCTTAAATTACATGCTCGCTATCGTTCGCCAGGAAAAAATCGACACCTTAATGGCACGAAGTCTTAAAATTGACAGACATGGGGTGAAAGTTCTTAAAATCGCCAAACTAATGGGGCGAACGTCTTAAAATATCAAAAGCAATGGGGCTAACCATGAGGGAGAAAGGAGTCAAGAAAAAAATCCCTCAAGTGGAAATCTCCCCTTAAACCCAAGAAATACAGTTGGATTTCGTTATCCAACCCATTCAGCTACTGGTAGGTAAACTAAACTAAAATAGGCTGTCACACGAGCGCCTTTTCCGTCAATTTTCGATGAGCAAGTTTCTTCTCGCAATATTTCGGGTTTCTTTTTCATCGGTATCTTAAATTTAGCTAGACTGAGGATTTATTATGTTAGGTGGGTGAGTTATGGTATGACTTAAAATTTGAAGTTACTAGACCATAATTTCCCTAAAAAATTGCTGGAAAAAGTGGTCGTATGACACCGCAATTGTGTTGTGGCAAGAGTTTACAGTCTCCTGAAAGCCGTGTTCTGAAGTGAAAACATAGAGAGGAAATAAACCCCGCTATCAACCTCGCCAACCCCAATACCTCAATACCACCAACCAGTATCACTACCACCACCATTACCATCACTACCACCATCATCATCACAACCATCACCAATACCACCACCACAACCATTACCACCTTGCTCCACCACCACCATCAAAACCAACACTGCCACCACAATAATTACCATCACCACTAGCATGACCACCTACCTCCTTGACCACAACCATCACATCCATACTACCACCACCCTCAACAATAACAACAACCATAGAACTACCATCAAGACCACAACCACACACAGACACACACACCACTACCACTAATACCACCCACAACCACACACACCACTACCACAACCACACACACCACTACCACTAATACTACTACCACAATCACCACAACCACACCACTATACCACTACCACTATTACCACAACCACAACGACTATCACCACTACCACAATTACCACTACCACAATCACCACTCTCATAATCACCACTACCAAACACACCTCTACCACAATCATCACTACCAAACACACCACAACCACAATCACCACTACCACTACCAATAACAAAAAGAACCCCCCCCCCCCCAAACCCACCACCACCACCACCATCGTACGTGAGAATCCAGGACTCCCTAGGCTCACAAAAACATATAGGTCAGCCGAGACAGGACTTAAGGACAGGCAGTGAGAGGATAGGCAGCTTAAGGGGAGGGTTTTAGTTTATTCTCTAGACTTCTATCAAGTTCACTATTACACCCCCCTGAGCCCCTTTCAAGATAAATTTGTAAATACATTTTTGGTAGAGTTATGTCCCGGCCGAAAGTCCTCTTAAAGTAAAGGCCCGCTATCGCACGCCAAGAAAAAATAGACATCTACATGGTCTAATGATAGCCAGGATACACACCTACATGGTCTAATGATAGCCAGGATACCTGTCGAAATAGACACCTACATGGTCTAATGATAGCCAGGATACCTGTCGAAATAGACACCTACATGGTCTAATGATAGCCAGGATACCTGTCGAAATAGACACCTACATGGTCTAATGATAGCCAGGATACCTGTCGAAATAGACACCTACATGGTCTAATGATAGCCAGGGTACCTGTCGAAATAGACACCTACATGGTCTAATGATAGCCAGGATACCTGTCGAAATAGACACCTACATGGTCTAATGATAGCCAGGATACCTGTCGAAATGCGTCATAAGCTTCTAAGAGTTAAGGTAAGTAGACCGAATACATAAAGGCTAGTTTTATATGCACAAAAGGAAGGTAGGTAGGTTGGTTAGTAGATAGGCAGGACTTAAGGACAGGTATTGAGTGGATAGGCTGCTTACGTGAGTAGGCAGGATTATAAAGGCTAGTTATGTATGCAAAAAGGGAAGGTAGGTAGGTAGATAGGCAGGCAGGCAGGTAGATAGATAGGTGATGGGAATATGTGGTGAGTGTGGTGAGAATTTGGTGATGGTGAGTGTGTGGTGATAGTGAGTGTGTGGTGACGGTGAGTGTGGTATTAGTGGTGAGAATGTGGTGATGGGAATGTGTGGTGATAGTGGTGGTGAGTGTGGTGATAATTTGGTGATGGTGAGTGTGGTGTTCGTGGTGAGAATGTGGTGGTGGTGTTTGGAATGTGTGGTGATGGTGGTGTTAGTGGTGAGAATGTGGTGGTGATAAGAATGTGGTGGTGATGGTGAGTGTGGTGTTAGTGTTGATGGGGATGTGTGGTGATGGTGGTAGTGATGGGTGTGTGTGGTGAAAATGTGGTGATGGTGGTGGTGAGTGTGGCAAAAGTTGACCATGAGCATTCCTCTCTTACCCAACCTTTCTCTCTCTCTCTCTCTCTCTCTCTCTCTCTCTCTCTCTCTCTCTCTCTCTCTCTCTCTCTCTCTCTCTCTCTCTCTCTCTCTCTCTCTCTCTCTCTCTCTCTCTCTCTCTCTCTCTCTCTCTCTCTCTCTCTCTCTCTCTCTCTCTCTCTCTCTCTCTCTACGTTGCAACCTACTTAAACCCAGTTGAGGTGACTCTCCCGAAAGTAATGCAAAAATAGTGTGCGTCAAAATAAATACAAAAAACATGAACTTAAATATCACTACAGCGTACCGACCACCGAGACTAACTGTTGCCGATGATACAATTTTTTATGAAATACTAGAGAAAACCCTTAATTCCGACGAAACAGTTTTACTAGGTGACTATAACCTCCCCCTAATTGACTGGAATACCATGACCGGAAAAAAATGCTGAGTCACGCCTAATGACAAGCTTCATCCAGGACAATTTTTTGACTCAACACGTAAAACAGCCGACGCGAGACAGGAATATATTAGACCTCGTAATCACTACCCAAGAAAATATATTATCAAACCTGGATGTAGGTGAACATCTGGCAACGTCCGATCATAAAATCTTAAGAAACAACGTTATAAGCAAATATTCCTCAGTAAAAACAACAGGAATGGTTTCGGACTTCAAAAACGCAAATTATGACGGACTTAAGGAATCGCTATCAAACATACACTCAAACCTCATAAATATAAACGAAGTAAATGAACTATGGGGAAATTTTAAGTCTACAATTACAGAGGCGCATAAACAATTTGTACCCATGAAACCAAAAACGTAATACGAAATCAAGTATGCCCCCTTGGTACAGTAGAGACATTGGCAAGGCAATAAGGAAAAGGAATCAACTCCACAAACTTGTAAAAAATAACACAAACACTGAAGTAATTAAAAACTTGTACAAAAATAGTAGAAGGGAAGTGAAAAAATAATTAGGGCGAACAAACAAAATTACGAAATGACTATTGCCAGAGAAAGTGCCACAAACCCCAACAAATTCTACAGTTACGTAAATAAAAATAAACAGATCAAAAGCGGAATCGGACCGCTAATAGAAGATGGCCAGACAATAACAGGTGACACAAACACGGCAAATCTGCTCAACAAATATTTTGGCTCAGTTTTCACAGAAGAAATTATCGATCATACCCTTGAAAATAACACCTCAACTCATGTGATAGGAGATTTCACCATCAGTGTTAGGAAAGTACAAAGCAAATTGAGTAATTTAAATGTAAATAAGACCCCGGGACCCGACATGCTCCACCCGAAAATAATTAAGAATGTTAAGGACGAAATAGCAAAAACCCTTGACACAACTATTTAACTTATCATTACTACAGGGGATTGTACCGAGTGATTGGAAAGATGCGAACATTACGCCGATATACAAGAAGGGTAGCAAGGCCAAAGCGAGTAATTACAGACCAATTAGTCTAACTTCAATTGTAGGAAAAATCATGGAAAAAATCCTTAGAGATAAGATAGTAGATTACCTCGAATCAAACAACCTAATCAAAAATAGTCAACACGGCTTTAGATCAAATAAGTCATGCCTAACAAATTTGATTGAATTTTATAACAAACTATTCACATATAACGACATGACGAAATCACTAGATATAATCTTCTTGGACTTTCAAAAAGCTTTCGACAAGGTGACTCACCGAAAACTATTGGCTAAACTGGAGAGGATAGGTATCAAAGGCGAAATTCATTCTTGGATAAAAAATTGGCTTACAGGCAGAAGACAGAGAGTGGTGATAAATGGAGTGGAATCCGAGTGGGAGCCTGTCACTAGTGGAGTTCCACAGGGTTCAGTCCTTGGACCGGTCCTGTTTCTCATTTACATTAACGATATTGATGTAGGGGTAAACAACACCATTTCCAAATTTGCCGACGATACAAAAATAGGAAATACAGTCCTGAACGAAGATGATAAAAATGCGTTGCAATCTGATTTAAACAAAATATCAGAGTGGTCGAAAAAATGGCAGATGCCCTTCAATGTCGATAAATGTCTGGTGCTGCAGGTTGGTACCAGAAATATGAAATACAAATACGAAATGAATGGCAAACAAATAAAAACCGCAACGGTAGTAAAAGACCTAGGGGTACTAATATCTGAAAACCTAAAAACTTCCGACCAATGTATAGCAGCTGCAAATAAGGCAAACATAGCATTGGGCTTTATTAAACGAAAATTTACATATAAACATGAAAACGTAATAGTGCCACTGTTCAAAAGTATGGTGAGGCCCCACCTTGAATATGGTGTGCAGTTCTGGTCACCTAATCTGATCAAGGACATTGTAAGACTCGAGTCAGTACAGCGTAGAGCGACGAAGATGATACCCTCATTAAGAAATAAACCATATGAAGAAAGACTTAAACGATTGAACCTGTTCTCATTAAAAAGAGGAGGTTGAGGGGTCAGCTTATTGAGTGCTTTAAGATACTAAAAGGTTTCGACAAAGTCGATGTAAATGCACTATTCACATTAAACAATACTAATCAAACTCGCGGAAATGGAATGAAATTAAAAACCAAAAAGGCAAACCTAGATGTCACAAAGAGTTTCTTCACCTACAGTGTGGCGACAGAGTGGAATAAACTACCAGCGAGAGTGGTGGAGAGCGACACAATAAACGCTTTCAAGGGAAGGCTTGACCTCTATCTGCAGAGGGCTGGGGTGATATGAAAAAAAAAAAAAAAAAAATTGTTTATGTAAGTGTATGTGTGTGCACTGTACAGTATGTGTATATATACTGTATATATATGTATGTATTTTTTTTTTTTTTCTTTTTTTTTCTATGTGATTGAGGGAGGCAAAAGGCATAACTGCCTATAGCGAGTGCCTCCCCCATAGTTGAAAGAGTGACAGGGCCAAAATCAAGGGACGTTCGAGCCAAAATGCCTGGACACACGGAGTTTGAAGCAATTTAAGTCATAGGAAGAGGGAAAGACTGATTCTGGGAGAGAGTTCCAGAGCTCAGATGTTGAGTAGAAGAAAGTTTGAGAGTAACGTTTCACTCTTGGGTTGGAGAGTTGCACAGAGTAGGGGTGGGATTGAGTTGCAAGACGGGTACCACGTGCCCTACGTAAAGGAGGTGGTATGCACTGGGATAGCTCTGAGGAACACTGATTATTATAGTAGCGATAGAATAGCGAGAGAGATGCAACATTGTGGCGGAGAGAGAGAGATTGCAGAGAGTTGGTGAGTGGACGGGAGTTAATGATACGAAAGGCCTTCCTTTCAACCTTGTCTAGGAGAGCGGTGTGAGAGGAACCTCCCCACACATGTGAACAATACTCAATACAAGGGCGCACTATGCCCCTGTACAGAGCAAGAAGCTGTGCAGGGGAAAATAACCCCCTAAGGCGGTTGAGCACACCCAGCTTCTGGGAGGCTGCCTTAGCAAGACTGGTAATATGGTCCTTCCAAATGAGAGCAGAAGAAAAAGAGACACCAAGAATATTGAGAGAAGATGAAGGGTTGATTTTTGTATTGTTGAAGAATAAGGGATAGTCCGCTGGGAGATCCTGACGGGTAGATAGATGGAGAAATTGGGTTTTGGAAGCATTAAAGTTAACAAGGTTTTCTCTGCCCCAATTGGAAATAGTATTTAGATCAGAATTTAAGAGTTCTATGGCTTCATTACGTTTGTCGTTGAGGGATTGCTGGCTGGGGCGTTCTGAAAAACTAATGGAGTAGTGTAAAGTTGAGTCGTCTGCGTATGAATGGATGGGAATTAAGGTACAGTTAAGGAGATCATTTATAAAAATTAGAAAGAGAATAGGAGATAGGACAGAGCCCTGAGGAACACCGGAGTTTATAGGGTGAGGAAGTGAACAATGGCCGTCCACAACCGCAGCTATGGAACGGCCAGAAAGGAAATTAGAGACAAAGGCACAGATGGAGGGATAGAAACCGAAGGAGGGTAGTTTAGAAATTAAAGATTTATGCCAGACTCTATCGAAGGCTTTCGATATGTCTAGTGCAATAGAAAAAGTCTCACCGAAGTCCCGAAAGGAGGATGACCAAGAGTTAGTAAGATATGAAAGAAGATCACCAGTAGAGCGTGTATGTGTATGTGTGTATATGTGTGTACCGGTGTATATATGTATATACAGTATATATGCATATATGCATATATAGTTTGTAAGGCCAGACTGCCTAGTAAGGACCTTGAGGTCTGTGTGGTCTGTGTATCTATGTAGCTCTCTCTCTCTCTCTCTCTCTCTCTCTCTCTCTCTCTCTCTCTCTCTCTCTCTCTCTCTCTCTCTCTCTCTCTCTCTCTCTCTCTCTCTCTCTCTCTCTCTCTCTCTCTCTCTCTCTCTCTCTCTAATTTACATCAACTAATTTACATCTAATTTACATCTAATTTACATCAACGACATAGATGAGGGTCTCACCTGTACAATCTCAAAATTTGCTGACGATACAAAAATTGCAAATAGCGTACTCTCAAAAGAACAAGTTGACGATATGCAACACAATCTAGATAAATTGTCATGTTGGGCCCAAATTTGGCAAATGAGTTTCAATGCGGATAAATGTAAAGTACTACATATCGGATACCTAAATGAGAAAGCAAACTATTCGATGAATGGCACTCAGCTTAAGAATGTAAACAGAGAAACCGATCTGGGAGTAACAATATCGAGTAACCTAAAACCGAGTCAACAATGTTCAGAAGTTGTTAAGAAGGCAAACAAAATAATTGGCTTTATAGGCAGGTCATTTGAGCATAAATCCAAAGAAGTTATCCTAACCCTTTACAATTCCTTAGTCCGCCCTCTTCTGGAATACTGCGTTCAATCCTGGTGCCCTTATTACCAAAAAGATATAAACAAGCTAGAACGAGTTCAACGTAGAGTTACCAAAATGATACCTAGCCTAAAGAACAAACCATACGAAGAGCGTCTTAGAGAATTAAATTATTTCCTTTAACCCAGCGCAGATTAAGAGGTGACTTAATTCAAGTGTTCAAAATCATCAAAGGCATCGACAATATGAACTGTAGTAAGTACTTCACTATCGACCAATCTAATTACACGCGGGGAAACGGTTGCAAAATTATTGGTAAATCTTTTAACTCACACGAATCTAAGAATTTCTTCTTCAATCGAGTTGTCAACTTGTGGAATGGGCTTCCCCGACACGTTATAAACTGCATCACCGTTGATTCATTTAAACTCCGCCTAGACAAATATCTCGCATCAAACCCGCGACTGACTGCGTTTGTAAATGAATAACTTTATTTTATCCCCCCCTCAGTTACTAACCCATCTGTCCCTACTAACTTCCTAATCCTGCCACGGACATTAGTTCCAGGGCAGTAATTCCCTTTCCAATGTTCCCTTACCCACTCTAAACCACTGTTTGGACACTTGATCCTCAGTGTTTTGGAGGACAAGCAACCTAGAAGGGTCACTAGATCTGTTGTTGCTTGATTTCCTTTGTACTCCTTTGTACTCTCTCTCTCTCTCCTCTCTCTCTCTCTCTCTCTCTCTTTCTCTCTATCTCTCTCTCTCTCTCTCTCTCTCTCTCTCTCTCTCTCTCTCTCTCTCTCTCTCTCTCTCTCTCTCTCTCTCTCTCTCTCTCTCTCTCTCTCTCTCTCTCTCGGTGTTTGAGAATTAACTAGTCTCTTTACATTGGAGTGTGTGTGAGTTAGGCAGTCTCTTTTTATCATTGCACTTTTTAATTTTCAAAAAGCCTGCAGGGTCTTTGAAACACGATTTGTGTCATTATAAAGACCAAGTAGCTAAATATACACTGTTTCAAATAGGTAGGCCAGAAATACTGTAATGAACCCTGACCTCTCTAACTAAAAATGAACTAGAGCAAACGGGCTGTAAATTTCCGCACTTATTCCCTGTGTGACCCTTCCTAAATGGTAGAAATAATAACTCGTTTACTCTAGTCCTTTTTTAGTTATAGAGGTTAATGTTCAGGAGTTTTGGCCTACTGATTTGAAACATGGTATAGCTGCTATGTATCAAACTTACTAACTTCTAACTTTCCCCTTTCCCATCCTGCGTAGCGCCTTTCCTTTCAGCCCCCCTCCCCCAATAT